>JASCZW010005648.1:0-154940 GCA_034211315.2 Aedes japonicus
TATATTCTATGATGAAATTGAAATGCTAATATTTATTACCTGAGAGTCAGAATAAAATCCAACTAAACATAGATTTTCGATTATCACTTTTGAGTGTCTCATTTTTATCGACTTCGTCTTTGAAAATGTACTAAAAATTCGACCTAAAATATGTTTAAAAAATTTGCAAAAAATTGCGCTGTTTTGGTCATATTAAAGACCATTTAGAGATGAACTTTTCAATTTAATAACAAGTTATGTATTACATGGGTAGTTTCCCATGGAAGGTACACTTGATTATGCGTCTCACTTTTGGCAAGATGACTAGTTTGACCTATGGGAGGGATTCAAATTCTGTTGCTGAGTTGATAAAAACCCGTAAAACATTCACAATCTCCATTTTTACAAGGTCCTCACGATTCTCTAAAAATAATATGGGCTAAGAGCACCCGATATTTTCTATACATTCTAATTCATTGTATACCAGTACTTGTATTTTGCCACTCAACTAGCCATTTTAAACAGACGAACCTGAATCGTTATTTGAATAAGAGAATGAAAATTAATTAGGCTGCTTGGTAAAGCAGAACAATGGATTACGCGTACAATATGAAGGTTTCGTTCAATCAACTAATATGAACTAATAAAAATATCTTCCCATTGGTATTTCAATCGTCATCTAAACCTAACAATACACTTAACGTATCCATTAGTTCCGATTCGAGGTCCTAATGTTCTTTTCGCTCCAAATTTGCCTGCCACTAAATAAAGCAAACCGTTTGTCTGAGCGATCGATCTCCGCGTGGCAGGCAGCCAATAATCAACTAATCAGTGTCCACCGTCCGTCGGTCGTCGGCTCAAGGCGTGAATTATGTGTCTCACTTTCAACAGGGCATTTGGCAGCGATCGGTTCCGTGTGTACCTAACATTTCGTGCAAGTTCTTGCTTTCCTTCCCCGACGATCCCACGATGGGCTGCCGCCGTCGCAATTCCCACCGCGCTGCCTACGCTCTGCCCACAGACGACCCGGTTGCACTACTCGTGCGATGATTGGAAATCTTAATGGTAGAGAAAATCGCACCTCCAGCTTCACGGATCCCCGGCCGGATAGTGATCGACCTTCCCGTTCTTCAGCTTTTGCAGGAGAAGAGGGTGCGTGGTAACACTTTTTCTTTCAGATCGCTTGCCGTTGGCGAGCTGAACATGTCCGCCGTGCTGTTTGGGGTGAACGGACGGAGGAAGAGGACAAGGATCATTTTTGAGTAGGCTGGAGCAAGCTGGAGGCTGCTACAAAGCAATTCCAATGCGATGGCGACAACCGACCCGATAACGATATTATTGGTCAGTTCTGGTTTACAGCTTTATTGCGTTGGTATAGTTGATGCATTATCTCAGAATCGTGGATTGATTCCAGGATGGAAAGTACGTAGAAACTGGCGTTTGTATTGAAGGGTAGAGCAAGCTTTCACTACCAGAACAGAATGATTTTAGAAATACAGGCACTAGAGATGATGGTTAAATACACAAGATCTGTCTGTCTGACCTAATAAGACTCGAAAACTGCTGATCCCGATCGGCGTGAAATTTTGTGCAGGGATTTTTGGGGCCAGGAAAGGTTCTATGTGGTTTGAGAACCTCCCTGTACTAGAAAGGGGCTCCCATACAAATAAAACACAATATTCTGCATAACTCGGGAACTAATCAAAGCAAACAGGACGAAAATTAGTATGTGAAGGTTTTTGAAGACGAAAAATGGTTCTTTGTTGATTTGAGACTCCCCTTTCATAAGGGGGGATCTATACAAGTGAAAAACAAATCCTTGCATAATTCAAGAACTAATCAGGGAAATGGAACCAAATTTGGCATGTGGAAGTTTTTGAAGGAGGGAAATGTTTCTATGGTGATTTGAGACTCTTCCATATGATGAGGAAGGGGAGGGGGTTGTCTCTCAAACCATTGGAACACAAATTTCTGCCTAAGGGACTGTTCATAAACCACGTAGACCAAAATTTGACATTTTCAAACCCCCCCCTCCCCCATCGTAGACTTTCGTAGACTTATTCCAATACCCCCCCCCCCCCCCCTTGAAGTCTACGTAGACTTTATCAAATTTATTTTTTTTAATTCATGGAAAATGATCTACAATATGTGGGTGTGGCGGTTTGAGGAAAGATTTATGAAATAAAACTCAAACAATCAGGTTATTCAGTTATTCATTTTTATTTTGTTTCAGAAAAATACTGCATAAATAAAAAATAACAGCAATAAATTATGCCAATGCTAAAGATGCCCACACCATGGCTGCTTGAACCAATAATTAAAGTTCATCAGCGGAAGCTAACGGAAGAATTCTGGTGGAGTTGTTTCTTGGATGTCAAGTCCAATGATTTCGACAAAAAGTGATTCTATCCATAGAACTTCCGTAGCTCCGTTCTCGTCGATATCACAAAGAATTTCTTCCTGGCGTTGCTGCAGAATCTTGAGTGGCCTTATTTGCTTCGACAAAATATCTGCCTTGTCTGCGTTCACTTTGGTCGCAAAATGCAGTCCACAATAAAAGCATATGCGGCTATTTTTGTTTTCACTTTAGATATCAAGTGGAGTTTATCTTCTTTGAAAGTTTTCCAAAGCAAGTTGACGTCTTCCCAGACCTCTTAATGTATTTTCTACTTTGTCCCACATGCGCTAAAACCCTCTTCTAATGGTTTGTCAAATGGGAGTAAGTTAACTATCAAATATCATCGCATTCACGTATAAATAAAAATACTCAATGCCCCAGTAGCCCACTTGTTGCAAATAAGTCAAAATAACTGAAATGTGACTTAATTAAGTCACAAACAAATTTCTGCGAACAATTATGGACATGGATAAATGGAACAGAAGGTGATAGCCATTATTTAGAACAATTTCAATCTTTCTGTACGAAATGTGGCGGAAAAGTCAAAATCATACGTACAAGGACTGAGGCCGTACAAAGTGAAAAAGGTGGGCACCTTTTTACTGTTATGACATGCAAAATTTCATTGCATAAAGCCGTGCTAAGGTGCTTGACACCAATTTTTTGCAAACATTTTCTTGTATCACAATGGACGACGAAACATAAGTACTTGAAGACTTTAAATAGCTTCAGGGTCAGGCTTTGCAAAGGAACGTCGTTGCCAAGTATTTCCGGACAACGAAAGTGTTCAAATTCTCGAAGAAGTATTTGATTTGGCAGGCCATATGTAGTTGTGGTTGAAAATCGAAAAGTTTCGTCTCTACCGACACTATCAATAAGAATGTGTACGAGAAAGAATGTCTGTAAAAGCGGTTGCTATTGTTTATCAGTAACCACGACTCTCCAGTTCTGTTTTGTCACTATGCGAAATTCGGGACGGCGGGCGTTCCCGAGGATACCGCACGGGTGTACCACAGTCAGTTCGAGAATTTAACAGAAATAAGGATTAACATCTTAATCAACTTTTTCTTATGTAGATATAAATCTATTGTTGTGAAATAAACAATCGGAATTTTTGAACAATGTGTAAATTATGTTTTGCTGCTATCATTTTTGTGTCAGAAATTTAACGTAGACTGTCTATAGATGTAAAGATGCTAATATGAAGATAGTCTATATCACGTAATATAGGTTGTAGTGTGAATAGGATGTTATGCTCCATTATTAAATTAGCTGCCATATTATACTGATTTTATGTATTGCTTCAATTTTTACATAGTTCAGGGCTCGAAACTGTGTGCAGTGCACTTCTTGAAACTGGAACATGTTAGCATTTAAGCTCAATCCAGGACTAAGATAACCTAGACTCATAGAATACATGAATCAAATTTAGAACGCAACCAGTTAAATCCAAAATTTGTACGTTTATTCGTATCTTTAATATGTTGAAAATAAACATAATATGATAATAATTTCAAACATCGATGTCAGTTAACTAATTTAATGTTTGGATTTACCTGGAATATGTTTGTTATGACGTATCCGTTTTGTAGATAGAAAAAAATGTCTACGTAGACTTTTGGTATATCCCTCCTCCCCATCGTAGACAAACGTAGACTTTTTCGAAACCCCTCCCCTCCTTAATTGTCTACGTGGTTTATGAACAACCCCTAACTCAAGAACCAATAAACAAATGGAACCATATTATTTGGAATGGACGAGTTTTTAAGGCATGAAATGTTTTTATGGTGGTTTCAAAGCCTCTCCTCCCTCTAAAACGAGGCTCTCCTTACAAATGAAACACAGAGTTTCAAGCAAACATGAGAATTGTACTACACCAACTGCAAATTTGTATTCAGTTAGTGTTTGGGTCGGAAAAGCATCTTATGATAGTTCGACACCCCTCCCGCCTTTAGAAGAGGGCTTCCATGCAAATGAAAATCTATTTTCTGCATAACTCAAGAACTAATCAAACAAATGGAACTAAATATGCAGCATGTGGGTGGAGGTTTTGTAGGCAGAAATATTTTCTCCAGTGGTTTGAAACCCCTCCTCTTTGGAAGAGTGGCACTCATACAAATGAAACACAATTTGAACCAAACATGAGAATTATCCCAACAGGTATGACTATTTTATGCAGGGATTTTTGGAGTCAGTGAAGCTTCTTTTGATGGTTCAAGACCCCTCCTGCATCTAGAGAAAGAAGGTGCCCCACACCAATGAAACACAAATTTCTGCATAACTCGAGAACTAATCATGCAAATGGAACTAATTTGGAATGTGGGAGTTTTCAGAACCAAAAATGTTTCTATGGAGGTTTGAGACTCCTCCCCTATCCTGAAAAGGAGTGAGTTCTCATGAAAATTAGACACAAATGTCAACCGAACATGAGAATCATACCTACTATTATGAAAACTTATATGTAGGGTTATTTGAGGCCGGAGAAGATTCTTATGATGGTTCAAAGCACCTTCCCGCCTGGAAGGGAGGACTTCAAATGAAACACAAATTTCTGCAAAGCTAAGTTCTTGGAATTGGAGTTCTCCAAATCATTCTTTTAGCATGTGGGGGTTTTGGGCAGGATTTTTTTCTTAGACGGTTCGAGACACCTTCCCTCTGGAGAGGGGAAGGAGAATATAAATCAATGAAACAGACATTTGAACCGAAACATGAGGAATTATCCATGAAACTTAAACACAAAATGTGTATTTTTCGGGCAAGAAGCATATTCTGATAGAAATTTGAACCCCTTTTTAGTTCAATAAAAAAAATCGTTCGAAGAACAACCATAAACGTTGCCAATTCTCTTATTTTTCACTCATGCCAGTTTAGTCATAAATAAACATCAGAAAGCTATTCAGTAAAATAAAATAAATGAATGAAAAGAGCAAAGCCTTCCAAATATTGTGGTTCTACATCCACATTGATTACACTGATGTGGTCTTTCTTTGTGTTCTCCCCTATACGTTGGGTAACGATCATTGAATGATAAACCTGTTTGAGAAAAGGAAATAATTTCTTATCACCATGAGGCTCTAAGGGTATACAGCACTTTCTCTTTTGCTAAAGAACAGAGTTGTTTAGAAAGTATTGATAGTTCATTTGCACACATGAGCTGCGACAGTTGAATAGAAGTAGTTTTAGAAATTGTAGAATCACTAGGGCTTGAAGAAAAATGAGTTTCTCCATTCAGTTTGTCTGTCGAAGAGAAGCAAAGGTGGTTAGAATTAAGTGGATGTAATACTGGTCTCCTAATTATCTGATCACGAGGCATTCCACTAAACAGCTCCAAACCCTCTAGGATTCTGTTGCTGAGATAGTATTCAGAAGCATTATAGCTAGCTTTGTGTAGTGCTGAAAATAAAATCGTAATTTTCATTTTTTGAAGCTATTATTGGTGCCTCGTAAGACTGCGTATTTCAAGTCCATACTAAGCAGCAACGTGTGAATAGTGAAGTTGCCATGGTTTGTGACGCTCCATTTCACGATCAAGGAATGTAGAACAAAGCTAACACCTTTTCAGGAGGCCAAATGCCGCCAAGAATGTTTCGTGTCGTCGTGGTAAGAGGTAAGCTGATGTCATTTAGGTGAAGTTTATCAGATAGGTGGTTCAGTCAGGGTCCATCGTTCATTGTTCCAGCGTGTGGTGTATCAGGTCGAACATGTGATCATCTGCTCAAGGAATGATACTTCAATGATTACTCTGATACATTGTCAAGAACCGTTGCTCTGCCATACATACGATCATATCAAATATGTTGAATGATAATGAAAATGAATCGCTCGGATTCTTCTACTTCAAACAAATTGAGACATTAAGATTTTCTGCCGCTATGTTACACAGAAAAAACATTGGATGTTCTGCGCTATCTTTTTGCGCATAAGGAGGAATACTTGATTAGTTAGAAAATAATGGAGATATTTTATGTAAGGTTCAACGATGTCACGCGAAAGATTGCAAATATTGTTTGCCATGGCGTATGAAAGTGTCCAGAAGTTACAACGATCATAATGGCGTATCTTCGATTCTTCCCCACAGATAAGTTACAAATTCTTAAAGAAAGTGATCGCCTTTATGATTGCAACATCTGATCATTTTAAAATTGTTGCCATTGCCATTTAATGCTTTCCATATTCGACCAATTGAGTAATTTGATGGCGTCCAGCTAAAATATTCGTTAGCTTTATGATGTTAGAAATAAATATTTGTCATGCGCCTTCGCTTGAATGACTCGTGTTGCGTCACGCTGTCAATCACAGCATAGTTCACGTGATTTTGACAATTGCGGACATCTGGCTAATTGCGATCGACAAAGAGCTGTTACTGTCGGTCTCGTAAAAAACGCTAAACTATTTGTTTTCTCCGTGAGTTTGTCGACCTGTGAAAAAGTTGCCTCAGTAATCTATCACAGCCATTTAAAAAATCAAGAGTCCTTCTGCTCGATTAGAATTGCAGAGTTTACGAGAGTGGATTTTGTGCTGCAAGAAATTTACGGAGATTGAGGCTAACAAAGAAATCTTTGTCCGAAATATGCCCTATCCGATCAAATCAAACAAATGTGTTAGCAGATGAAGAAAAACGAGCTGACTGCCGAGGTCCGAGGAACTGGATGGTTGATGAGTTTGCGAAAAAAATGGTTACATCCGAGAATTTATTTGCATGTTGTTGAGATTCGTTACCCTTTTGCAGTGATTTTGTTTTCCAGTATATGTTCCTACCATAAAACAGTACGTTCAATACGTTCATCAGGAAATAATAGTAAAAACCTTGAGTTCGATTCAGCTCCTAGCTACACCACTAACATTGGGTTCTGAGCATATCAGTAGCACAAGATATCATACCGATGAGTATAAGAAGCACTAACGTGAACATTTTTAAACAAAAAATTATTGCAATTAAACTTATAGTTAAAGTTGCACTATATAGATAAAACTGAATTGTCCTTCAACTTCTGAAAGTTCTTGAACTCACAACGTTTTCTAACGTTCGAACTATTTAGGTGTTCTGCATCACGAAATAAAATCGTTGAAAATGACCTCTTTTATATGCCCATAAACGCCACGTAATGATCGATTTCGAACCATCACTTTCCAGCTTCAAAATTTCTTGACCTTCTAAAAAACTTTACTTGAATTTGAAACTCCTTTGCAGCGGTCTGGATCACTATGTCAAACTCGTTCAAAAATGTGTCATGTGGTGACCGAGATTCGAATAATGCTCTCCATTTTCAGGAAGCCTCTGGAACTCTGGACAATTTTGTTGAAAGTTTGAATTTTCTAGGTTATCAGCATTTAGAGATATAGTATCATAATGAAGATAACAATTTAATAAATTTACTTTAAGTGAGTCGATACTTAGCCTCCCTTAGCTCAGTCGGTAAATGTGCGGCTACAAAGCAACACCATGCTGGAGGTGGCTGGATTTGATTCCCGGTTTGGCCTAAGAATTTTTCTTTAAGGAAATTTTCTCGACTCCCTGGGCATTGGGTATTGTACTTGTACCTTTTATTGTACTTGCCACACAATCATACTAATGCAAAAATGGTACCTGGCATCGAAAGCTCTCAATTTAACTGTGGAAGGGCATGTAGAAAACTAAGTTGAGAGCAAGTAATAAGCAAATTGTGAAAGCAATAAGCTTGAAATGCTAGATAAGAAAAATCGATACTTTTTGCGGATGATGCAATATTCAAGTGTATAACTTTTTGAAATGAGTCAAAATCTCTCACCTACCGAAGATCGGGAGCCACATCACATTACTTTGGCATGTACTTAATCTAGAAATTGTTAAAATAAATCCAAAGCACGTCTTTTTCCGAACCAAGCTATTAACAATCGTTTGACCTTCTCCTTGTCAGGGTTGAGAAAAAAGATAATAATCTTAAAAAAAAAATTCTAATCAACTAATGTTTGATGCCACAGATCGATGATAAAATATACCAAAAATCCTAGACAAAAAAACATGACGATGCCTTTAGATATTCTGCAGAGAAATGGGCAATTAAATTTTTCTAAGTTAATTTTCAAATGGTTATTAAAATGAATGTTAACGCCCAAGTAGCACCAAAAACATAAAAATAAAAGCTATTTTCTCCATGAGTCATGCTGTAGATCTATAAAAGTGCAACTTAACTAGCTTAGTCATAAAGATGTACGTTTCATGCAGTTCGAATCAAGATTCACTTATGACTAATTGGTTTATCATTTACTAGCTGATCCCGGTGCGAGCGTTGCGAGCATGCAACTAAATTAATGAACATAGAACTGACGCTTTTTTTTTTGACTAAGAAGGGTTTCAAGCTTCTATCATAACATTCTTCATACCCAGACAATACAAAGTTTGTGGCTCAGTTACCTGGATAAATCTCAGGTTTGGTTGAAATTTGTGTTTGAAATCACCATAGAAACATTTCTTGCATTCATAAAACCCCGCATACAATGTTGGTTCCATTTGCTTGATTAGTTCTCAAGTTATGCAGAAATTTGTCTTTCATTTGTATGGAAGCCCTCTCCCCTTCCAGAAGGGGGAAGCGGTCTCAAACAATCATAAGAACCTTTCCCAGCCCTAAAAATCCCTGCATACATATCTTCAATCCGATCGGTCCGACAGACAGTCAGACAGAAACTCTTCTTAATATATATAAAAATTCTGCGTCCAATAACCCCACATGCCAAATTTGATTCCATTTGCTCCATTAGTTCTCGAGTTATGCAGAAATTTGTGTTTCATTTGTTTCAGAGGCTCCCCCCCTTTCCCCTTCGGAAAACGTAAGAGTCTCAAATAACCATAGAAACATTTCTCTCCTTCGAAAACCTCCATATGCCAAGTTTGGTTCCATTTTCTTGATTAGTTCCAAAAATGTGTGTTTCATTTGTATGGAAGCCAACCTCCCCTCCCCTACAGAAAACAGAAGGGTCTCAAATCAGCATTGAAACAATATTTATCTTCAAAACCTCCACAGGCCAAATTTGGTTCCATTTGCTTGATTAGTTCTCGAGTTATACAGAATATTGTATTTAATTTGTATGAGAGCCCCCCCTTTCAGAACGGGGAGGGATTTGAAACCATCATAGAAACATTTCTTGCCTTTAGAAACTCACGCGTGCTAAATTTGGTTTCTTTTGCTTGATTAATTCTCGAGTTTTGTAGAAATGAGTATTTCATTTGTATTGGAGCGCCCCTTTCCAGAGAAGGGAGGGGTCTTTAACTATCATAAGAACCTTTTCCGGCCCCAAAAATCCCGGCATATAAAATTTCACGCCAATCGGTTCAGTAGTTTTCGAGTCTTTTAGGTTCAGACAGACAGACAGACAGACAGACAGAAATCCATTTTTATATATATATATATATAGATGTGTTTGATATTTTTAAGTTATGACATCTTTTTTATATCTGCCTTTTTGCTTGTTTGCAAATTATGTTGTATAAATGTAGCAACACAACTCTTCCGTATTTTAAGAAACAAACATATTCAGGATAGGTCCAACATCAATAGAATTAAAGGGTGTCTCACATCAAATTGCATCACGAAAAAAAACGCTGTAGAAAATTACCCGTTGGGTACCCAAGTAGCACACTACGGTCATTATAAGTTGTAGTAGCTTTATTATGACTTAGTAAGTCATATTTATGTTTTCTCAACCGAATGGCAACAAGTGTGCTACTAGGGTATTTTCTTTTGAACAAATGGATAGAAGTAGTTAAGAGCGATTTTGTTGTCAGTCAACGATGAGTCATGTGATCAAACGTTGCTACGAAACTCTGAGCATCAAATGAAAGGAGAAATTATGCCTGAACCGATGTTCAATTTGCGATCAAGATCACAAGCGTGTCGTGAAAGCGTTTAAGTGGAATCCCAATACTCAGTACATGTCAATATACGTTTCGACTCGTTTAGAGAGTCGAGGCATACGTACAAAGTGCAGAAGGATTTAAATTGTGACGAACGGCAAAATACGTTCCCACCGACCCGGAAACTGTACACCCAGATGCCGACGAAGCCTCATTGCTCCATCATGGATGACGAGACTTACGTCAAAAGGCTACTGTTCTACACCACCTAGCATAAGTTTGATGTTTCAGTGGACGAAAGGAAGCAGAAACTTCCAAAGTTTGCCAAGAAATACTTCATTTGAGACCGAGATCTACCTCAAGCAGTGTCTACAGAAGCGTCTGTTTCCTCTGTTGAAGCCACACGAGGGCCCTACGATCTTCTGGCCAAATCTAGCTTCGTGTCACTATGCAAATTTTATCCTGGAGTGGTACGAAGCCAACGAGGCCAACTTTCATTCCCAAGAACATGAACCCCCCTAACGCACCGGAACTGAGACCCATCAAAAAATACTGGGCTATTATGAAGCAAGCACTACGGAAGCATCCCAAAGTGGAATTTCCTTCAGAAGAACCTGCAGCCAGACGTTGTACAGAACCTTATGAGTGTTGTTAGTCGTAAGGTGCGAAAGAGCGGTTATGGTATTGAAACTGAATGCAAAAAAAATGCAAAATGCTTACTAATGGGTTATATTTTATTGTCTGGAAGTTTGAAAAGGATCGGTCAACTAGGTAATTTTCTACAGCTTTTTTTTAGATGCAATTTGATGTGGAACACCCTTTAGTCAGGTATGTTTTGTTCGTGTCGCACCCAAAGTAACAATTTTAGTTTTATTCCAGCCGTACAGCAGTTCTCCCTGCTCTGTTGATAAAACTACATTCAAAACTGTTTTGTCTACCAACACTTTCTCTAGGCATCTTTAAAGCCGAAATTTTTACAAAGTGGCCCACTCTATAGACGGTTGTGAAAACACATTAAACCTTTACAAGACCATAAAGATTTTGAAAATGATCTAGAAAAAGATGTTATGACTACTTGTGAACCTTCATAAAACCTACCATGAAAATCAGCATGCGGCCAAACGGCCATAGCTGTCAAACTTCACTGTGATGTCGTGGTTGGTTTTTGTTGTTCTGCTTTGTTCGATTTTCTGCTCTTCTGATTCATTTAACAGAAAATAATATCCAAATCCTAGCGCATTTAATTTTATGGTGAATATTGATGAATAAGAGCCGAAACCAGTTGCGCCTCGGAGATTATGCGAGTTTACATCAACAAAAACCAAATTGAAACAAACATACTCGATAAATTAATCATGAATTTCGTGAAAATTAATGGAACTCAATAAGGTTAGAATGCCGATATTGGTCTCTGATCTAGAGTGCATTTGCATTACATATGAAATTTGGTGGATTAATGTTTCCACATTTCAATTATGTTTTATACTTCAATATGGCGTTTGGAAAAAATCACAGTTTTGCAAAAAGCCAATTAATCTTCGCAATGACTACTATAAAACTATTTGGTCATATGGTGATTTCTGCTAATGCCAATTTTCCGTTTAATGCATTTACTGTCGGCAACATGGTTTTGAAATGCTTTTTCAACTGACTGTAATAAGATAATTTGAATGATTCCTTAAATGCCATTTGAAAAAAACAGCATTTTTTGAGTTCATTAATGCAAAATAAAACCTTTGATAGAAGTAAAAGGAATTTTAGAAGACAAGGTTTTAAGATCGTTGTAAAGAAGCTGTGTAGGTTCTTATAAACTGGTTAAACCAAATTGATTTCCAGTGGCTTTCATAAAACTTTAATAAAACTTTATTAAGTTGGATGAATCCTAGAGGGTTTGAGCTGTTAAGTGGAATACCTGTATCTATAAATTAGAAGAAAAATTAGTATTTTCCATTTAATCCCAACTACCTTTGCTTATCTTCGACAGATACGCGTATTTCGTCTACAATGTGCAGACTTCTTCAGTGTCTTGTACTCAAGTCGAGGTATTAGTACGAGACACCGAAGAAGTCTACACATTGTAGACGAAATACGCGTATCTGTCAAGATAAGCAAAGGTAGTTGGAATTAAACGGAAAACACTAATTTTTGGCAGGGTAATAAAACATCAATAAAAATGGAAAAAATAGCAATAAAAATATGTGAAATTTCCACTAAATTATTGAACACTGTGCCAACAAAAAAATTACAATTCGCACTAGAAAAACTCAAAATAGAAATAAAAAATTGATAATTCACTTTCAATAATTCAAAAGTGACCGGTAAAACATTCAAAAAAAGCAATGGAAATTAGTATAGCCGCAATAAGCTGATAGTTTTCCGTCATAATAATAAGTTCTAGCGGTAAACATGTGACAAAAGTCTTCAAACACTTCAACTCTTTCCACAAAATCGCAATAAAAAATCAAAACATTAGAAAAAAATTAAAAGATTTTTTTTTGGTTTCAATTGGAAAGATTTGAAAAATTTGAAGACTTTTGTCACATGTTTACCGCTAGAACTTATTAATATGACGGAAAACTATCAGCCTATTATTGCGTTTATACTTATTTCCATTGCTTTTTTTGAAAGTTTTACCGGTCACTTTTGAACTATTGCAAGTGAATAATAAATTCTTTATTGCTATTTTTAATTTTTCAAGTGCGAATTGTATTTTTTTCGTTGGCACCGTGTTTAATAATTTAGTGGCAATTTTATGAATTTTCAATGCTAAATGTTCATTTATTAGTGCCTGTATATATTTTAGTCCTAATTTTTCTTCTTATTTATTGTTAAAGCTGGATAGTTTTTTCAATGTTACTTGGGATTGGACGTCAAATTATGGTTTCTGTACATTTTAATACGACTTAAATCTATCAAGTATCTATTTATATCACATTTATGTTTATATATGAAATATTCCGGATCCTACTGCAGTTTTGAAAAATATAATCTTGTTGCAGTATGAACATTATTTGAGTACAATTGTTAATTTAAACGCTTACTTTTCTTCGCCTGAAATCTCTGATGTTAAATTGAGTAACTAGGTCCTCTGTCCCATTGGTGCTGGTTTAAATAATGGGTGGTATATTTTAAGAGGATTCTAATTGTTGCTTTTCTCAAAAATTGGAATGGTCAAGTGGTAAGAAGACCCTTCCAGTAAGCTTGGAGTTTATGGTTCAACCTAAGTTCTTGAATACCTTTTTGAAAACCGACAATTATTTGTTTTACTCAAGCCCATGATTTGAGATCGAACTCGAACTTAGTAGTATCCTAAATAGTGTTCAATGACCTGAATGGTAACGTTATTATTTGCCAAATGAAATAAAAAATGCACTCAGCTTCACATTTCGCGCTACTTGGGCGAGGGCTGTATGGCAGCAATAGCTAGCTGTCAAATTTTTACTTGTCTTCAAATTACATCGTTAAGCGAAGGAGTTCTAAAATATGTATATAGGATTTCAAATGTATTTTCAAAATCCATCTGTAATCACTCGACTACCTCTAGAAGCGATTCCCTCAGTGCAAATCCCGATCAACTCCAACCGAATATTTTCACCAGCTCCCGTCGCTATTCCAGCAATTCGAACCGAAAGCTTCACACCGTTTAATCCCTCACCGGTGCACAATTCTCTCGCTCAACACATTCAACACCACCGCCAACGGCTACGAAACCGGGTGTAGCTTTACACTCTTCGCACCCGCTCTCTCCCGCAACCCCCCACCAATCTCCTAGATTATTTCCAACGCCTGACTGCATCTACCCAACTCACCACCCAACCAAAGCAAAGGCTGCCAAGCTGCTTCCATAAACAGAACATAACCACCCTCCTGCGCCCCCCTCTCATGCTCATCTGCACACTGCAAGACCACGTAAACTCAGTGGGTGCGACCAATTTCCCAGCGTGCCATCTCGCTCGCTCGCACCTCGAGTCGGAGCAGGACAGCCAGAGCACCGTGCAGCCTATCATCGCGTTTCTCCCGTTGGTTTCTACGCTTCTGCACACCACCTGAGAACCCGTCCCCGATCGAACGACGCTGCTGCTGCTGCTGCTGTTGCTCAGGTAGCTTGGTAGTTGTGGGCTCTCCGCAAGCTCAACGGGTGCTTGATTTTGCTCAACGCTTTCGTGCTTCTCGTTTCCTGCCTGCTTTCAGTCTGATACTGGTATTCAAGAGAGTTGTTACGCGCCGTTCCTCTATCCGTCCGTGTGCCGTCGTTCGTTGTTGTTTTCGTTATTGTTGTGGCTGTCGTTTGACAAGGTTTGGAAAATGTTCCGCGGGTCGACCGGTGCTAGCGAATGCCCTCGTTGCAGTGACTGTTTCCGCGATCACCGATCTTCTACGATGGGACCTTCCGTAGCTCAGTAGAATTCGAGGGTAATGCCCACAGGTGTGTTGATTTTGGTGAAGCAGTGAAATTTCCGCCCTTCCGAAGGCTGTGAAAGGAAAGAAATACTTGAAGATCAAGTAAGAGTGAAGCAGTGAAGAAAAAGTGACCGTGTTTGGCAAGTTCTAGCTCAAGTGGGAATAATAATTATCGCCCAAGAAACGCCCAATACAGCCATCTCTAGTTAATTAACGGCCCCGGCCTGCAAAAGTGGATCTCACCGAAAAGGAAAGGGAGAAGAACCGATCGGAAGTGTCAGCTCCATTTGTCTCTGATCAACTTTTATAATTAATTAATTAGCTCCAATATAGGTGACAGAAGTGAGTGTTCCCGAAGGTGGGAAACGACGACAACCGTGTGCTGTGTGTGCCAATTAAACTCACATTAAGCTCTCCGTCGATGCCCGCGCGGTGACAAGTGACAAGTGGTTGATGCGGGTAGCTGTAGAAGCTGTAGAGTGCTCATAAAGTGCAGTTAGCTGTGACCTTGAACACAATTTGAACGCAATAAAAAAAAAAGACACCGGACAGCAAGAAGAAGGACCATCATCAGAACGTTAGTGCATTCCCGGAGGTTCCTCAACGGGTAACCGTCGACGTATTGTCCGCCGCGCGTGTCCATATGATGTTGATTGGATCGGCGATCGGGAGTGAGTTCGCACAGCTGCCGACCAGTGGAGCCGCCCCGTGGAGTATGGAACCACCGCCGAGGGTACCTGGGGGTCTGCCCGGTCAGCAGCCCGGTCCACCGCCGCCACCGCCGTCGTTGCAGCTATCGCCTACCGGTAAGTTTGCCACCGTTTCGGTTGTTTGTTTTAGTTGAAGAGCTTAGCCGACGGGATTGCCCGTTCTTCTTCGCCCCAGGAGGCGTAATTGAAGATGAGTTTTCTAGCGGTATTTCCCGGCTTTTGGGAACCGGTAGCGGCACCGGAGATTTTGATTGTTTTGCTAATTCAAGTACGTACGCAGATAATGGTAGCCCTGGATGAGCTTCTATCAATATTGATCGTCCGGGGCGATTCGATACGGAGGGTAGCGGTTTGGATTATTTTTTTGAGGCGGCACAGGGGTCCGGCACGTGGGCAATTATGTTTGTTCGCAAAGTGATCCGGGGGCCTTGGGTTGAATTGAATGGAGCTATTGAACCTAAACTTTGGTTGAAGTTTAAAGATGTTTTTGGTGAAAAGTGATAGCTGGTTATTTAGACAAATTAAGAAATTAGGAATGGCAAATTTTTTCACCAAACAGAGCAGAGGAAAGACCGGCTTTGTCAATGCTGAATATTGTCGGCCACCAATTTTCAAACTTGAACTATATATCCTTATATTCATGTATCAAAGCACTTCACTTGGCCAATTTGTAAGCCGAAAAATGAGCCAATTCGTTAAGCCAAATGTTTCTTCTAATAAACTTCACGTAGGGGAGGATGGTACAAAACGCACCGTTTAAACAAAATCGTGAATTACTAGGAAATAGAAGCTGAAATTTAGGAAAAAGTTATTGGCACATTACGATATTTTCGTTGTAGATCAAATGTGATTTAAATTCGAAACGATGATTTTCCATGGTTTTTTAAACCTTTTCCAATTTGATAACAAGTCTACAGCCAGGTGAAACGCCTGTTTCGATGCTCAATATGCACTCCAAAATTGGGGTAAGAAGCACCACAACACTGTGGGGGTTTTGGAGGCAGTTTTTTTTTCTATGGTGGTTCGAGACTCCTCCTCCTTCGGGGCTCTCATACAAATGAAACAGAAAGTTCAATCGAACATGACAAATATCCAGGCAAGTAAAACACAAAATGTGTATTTCGTGGGGAAAGTAGCATGTTCTGATAGAAGTGTGAACCTCTTTTTGTTCAAGAATGAGGGATGCTTGAGTTATTCTCAGTGCTAAATATGCAAGAAGTTCATCTAAGGTTATGCAAGAAAAAAATACGCTGAAACTGACAAGGACGGCGTAGTTTGAAGGTAAATGTGTTTTCAATTAAATGCTTCTACACAGAAAGAAAAAACACCGTCGAAATTAAAGATCTGATGGCATCACTAAAAATACACACCTACGTTTAATTTTGCATAAATTACACACATTAGCAAACGAAAATATTTTAACATAACTCATTCCTAAAAAAAACCATAAAAACGCCAGTTATATTATATTTCACTAAAATTGATGTGCACACTTAGAAAATAACACCGAACTCGGTAATTTTTTTAACCGAATCACATCGGTTACATCGGTTTATATGTACTGTTTTCGGGTGTATTTTTTGAGTAAAACCCGAGTTTCGGTTACTATATAACATATTTGACAGATACAAATGAAAAATGAACCGAACAGTACGGTAAAGCAGGGATATTGAAGCGTTCGGTGCATGAAAACCGAGAAAACTCGGTAAATTGAAGCGAGCATTCGCTGAATATTCATAAACGTCAAATACTTCTCCTCGAGACAATTCCGCGACGGCTATGTCTACCGAAAAACTCGGTTATTTTAGCTGACTCGGTAAAGCCTGAAAAATTGTCTGTCATTTTAACTCGGGTGTGTGCGAAGAATGACTGTTGGCGAAAATTCTCCGTACTGTGTTTTTGTCAGGAAAATGGAAAAAACTAGCGAGAGACTACAAAAAGTGGATGCACGGTTAGTAATTTATAAGGATTGTTTGCATCAATAAACAATTTAACTGACAAAACTGGTTTTATTACTATGAAATTCGAAGCTATTTCAATAGAAATTCCAGCTCTGCCATAAAGAACCGAATTCTGTAACTACTACAAAAAAGTCGGTTTGTTTGACAGCGTTTGGTAATATTTAAGTTAACCGATGTTCGGTTATTGCTGATTGGATTTATTTTTGTCAACCGAGTTTTTCGGTAAATTTGACAGAATGCTACACATTACCAAAATGACATGTAAATTTCTGTCTCCTGAGACCGACACATGCAAGCGTCCTTTAGCACACAAGAATGAGTTCAAAGAGATGAGAAAATAAATTCAATCAAACGCATACTTCGTCGAATTGCGTATGCGTCAGTTACAAGAAACATAATTTTACACGAAATCTTCCTTCACGTTCTCCGACTTTTTACAAACATGAATTACGTCTCGTGTGAAATTCATAATTTCTTAGTGTGTAGTAAGCAAAAATTTTACAAGAACTCGGCTGTTCCAATTTGAACCGGACAGACTACCGAGCGTTCAGCAGATGAAAACTCGGTTGAAATTCAACCGAGTTCGGTTTTATTTTCTAAGTATGTGTATGATCCATTGATTATGCCGAAATTTTTCCTATTCCGGTAACTTTTCCTTAAATTTTGACAAAGGAGAAATGAATTCTTCATTGCGCTTCTACTAAGATGTATTGACATTTCCGTTCCTTAAATATTGCTGCAAAAGAAGGATCGCATTGGCTTTGGAAGAGTTTGCCCTTTTTCAGAAAGTTTAGTACTTACTTACTAACTGTGACACATATCTACCAAGAAATTTGGCAGAGAGCTTTCATGCACGTAAAGAACTTAACGTCAAACTGCTATTTTAGTTTTTTTTTTTGGATATCAAAAACGCTTCCCGCCGTCTAAGATCTTCACCCTTCGAAACGGCTCGGCAAAACCATATTATTCCAACGCGATCCATCTTTTGCAGCAAACTTCTTCGCGGATACCTATAGGAACGGTCCTCAGACTGATGTAAATTTCGAAATTTTTGCTTCCCCATGTTTACTGTACACAACCAGCTTGAAATTTGTAAGGAAATCAGTATGGTTAAAAATATATTTGTAGTTGCATCGCTCTTCAAATCGCTTCATCAATTTACGTTCCATCTGCAAAAACTTTGCAGAACATCACTTTTCAAATAAATGTAGGGCGGTTTGTATCTAATCTCAATAAACTGCTCAGCAAGCAATGTCTAGCACTATAGTATTTAAGGTCAACAAAAATCGTTAAACTGTTTCGAAACCTGAATAGTAACGTAGTAAGGTATCAATTTCTTAATCTTTATGGATTAAAATCTAAAAAATAGTTCCCGAAACTCAAAAATGCAGGCATAATTTATGGATCACACCTTGCTGTATAAGTGCACAATGCTGATGTACTATGGATCCTATTCATAAGTTTATAGTTCATTATTGATTAAAATTAACTTGCACAGAGATAATATTCAGAAGATCAATATTGCAAGTTTGAGGAACGCTGTTGAGCCATTCACGGATAATCTGTAACATGTTTATAGGTAACCCGTACAATATTATCATTCATTCTATAGATATATAACGGTACATTTGTTACTTTCTATTGCAAAATTTGATGTAAATAATGAATTACATCAATCAATTTTAAATATCATTTCCATTTTTTATGGATATTCACCGAAAAAAATTATAAAATTTAACAGGCGCGTATAATTCCCAATGTTTAGTTCCAAGCCAAAGAGACGTAAAAAAAGAAATTGTTTGCAATATTTCATGAGTCATTCTCAACAATGTTTACAATATTTCATACAACAGGCTAGATTCAGGCGTTACCTTGCTAATGTTTACATGAAATTTCCCATTCATTTTTGCCAAATCTAACGTTCCCTTTATGTGCGTCAAACGGAACAAATAGTTGAGTTTTCAAAATTGTCCACTTTGGACCCTACCAGAACCGGTACCAGAGTATCCGGATGTGGCCAAATACTCCGGTTGATCTATGGCATGATGTTTTTGGATATCAGTATTCAAAATCATGAATTTTGAGCCGTCGAACGGTAAAACTACTTGAGGTTTCAAAATTGTCCTCTTTGGACCCAACCGAAAACGGTTCCAGAGTATCCGGATGTGGCCAAATTCGCTGGTAGGT
This sequence comes from Aedes japonicus, assembly GCA_034211315.2. NCBI lineage: Eukaryota > Metazoa > Arthropoda > Insecta > Diptera > Culicidae > Aedes > Aedes japonicus. The sequence continues at coordinate 19,468 of JASCZW010005648.1, forward strand.
CAATGGCACGATGGTTTCGGATATCAGTATTCAAAACCATAAATTTTGAACCGTCGAACTGTACAAATATTTGGGGTTCAAAATTGTCCTCTTTGGGCCCTACCGGATTCGGTTCCAGAGTATCCGGATATGACCAAATGTCCTGGTTCATCTATGTTATGATGTTTTTGGGTATCAGTATTCAAAACCATGAATTTTGAACCGTCAAACGGCTCAAATAGTTGAGTTTTCAAAATTGTCCACTTTGGATGCGTACCGCTACCGGTTCTGGGTACCTATGTGCCCAGAATGGCCAATCAAAAAACAAAACAGATCAGCATGGCGTTCTAAGAATGTATACTTTTCATTTGACACCAAGATATCAAAAATCGGTTCAAAAATAATTATTTGGCAGCAAAGCAAATCTTGGGTCGCTGAAAGCGGTTACTACCCAAAATATATTCGTTTTCAAAAGTCAGGAAAAGTCAGAAAATTTTAGAGTCCTAGTTTATTCCGTTTAGACGTAAGAGCTTTTTTGTGATGTTGATTGGTCAAAAACGGCCCCAATGCACAAGGAAGGTTAAGTGATTCAGCAATCTCTCGATGAAAATTTCGGATTTTGCACAGCCAATCGAACAATCCTGACATCCTCACGGTGTTTTGTGGAACGATGACGTCTTTGCGCCAATAAGATTGTCAATATTCTTTGGCTTTCATAGTTCCTCCCAGTGTGTCAAATGTTCACTTTTGGCTACTAAAAACATACGATTACTTTGATGCGTGATACACTTGTTATTCCCCCACTCTGCAACAATAATATGTTGTAACTAGAATGTATTGCAACAAAACACGAAGGAAAACAACAAAATGTTGCATCGACGATAGGAAAGAGACAAGTTATTGTTGGAAAATATTGTAATCCGCACATATTTTGCAACAACCAAGTTTTCATGTAACAGCGACAAAAAAAAACGTTTGTCGTTACTCCAACACAATTTCAATAGCAACATTGCTTGATGAGCGACATGAACAATAGCGTGTTGCTGTCAAACAAATAAGTGATCTGAGAAATTTTAAAAATTTGTTGTGGATACACTTCCACTTGATGAAAAATGCCTGTATAAAATCACGCACTGAACAAAACGATCACTATCTTCGGCATTCTTATTGTGAATCGACTATTCTATCAGGGACAAATTTAAAAAAAAAATTTGGTTCATTTCAACCCAGAACATTCTGAACATGCAGAGGTTCGGAGTTTTGGATCTTTTTCAGTTGTAACTATAGTTATTACGATTATACAAAGTCAAGATATCTATTCAACCATGTAAATGAATAGTTTTCTGGAAGATCAAGATATATCAAAAGATAATCTGGGATGTTCTAGGTCATCCAAACTGCCCTAGAGTTCAGAACTTAGAATCTACAGTTGTAACTGTAGCTTTTTTGGCTATACAATGTTACGACATGTATTCAAAACGTTTATAACTTATGATCTAAAGTTGTAACTGTTGTTATTTCGGCTTCACAAAGTTATGATATGTTTTCAATTATGTTACATACATGAATACATATCGGTACTTTGTGTAGCCGAAAAAAACAATTGCAACTGTAGACCATGAATTCCGAACTAAAAAACAGTGTGGACGACCTAGAACCACAGAGAACAGACGTTCATCTTCGATCTGCTACTTGTGTAAAACTTTAAAACGACATTTCAAATGTCGTTATGCTCCTGGTAGGCGGCGCTGTGGTTGTGCGATAACTGTCATGTCAATGTTTATCAATACAAAGCCCAGCACATAACCGTCGTTCTCTCCGAGATCTATAAGTTATAGTATGACGAGCAGAGCAAATGTGTGAAATACGCGGTGCATGCTAAAAATAAACCCAACAGCGGGAGATAATTTCTCACACGTGTTAGGCAGTATTGAGACAAATCGCTAGAACTAGAAACAAGCAATAGGTAGTATAAGAGCCCGATCGGTTGCATAACATTTTGTCAGTCAAGGGGATTTCCCCCCTTGCCTATCCTGCATGGGGTAGTATGGCAAAGGGTTATGTGCCTGATCGGATACTACCGTTCAAATGCCCTCCGGTCGTTTTCAATCTTGTATCTTTCAATTTCAAAGCCTGCCGTTGCCCTATACGGAACTATATCAATACACTTTCTCTTCATGTCTAGTCGTACTTGAAATAAAATTACTGTCCACTCCTAGCGCTTCGCATGATGATGTGAAATTATCTGCTTCTGCAAACTTCATCATGTCAATGTTTATCAATACAAAGCCCAGCACATAACCTCAAAAGTTTTGTTTGTTTTTCATATTTATTTCTACACACGTTTTTTTAAGAAAAGGGATATGGACATCAATGTCTGTTCTCTGTGCTAGAACCTCTCAGTTTACTTGATTACATCGTTTGACCTTCCAGAATATCCAATGAACACGATTGAATACAAATCGTAATTTTGTATAGCTGAAAAAGCTTCAGTCACAAACTGTAGATCCTCAGTTCTATTCTTCAGCATAGTTTGGATGACCCAGCCCATCCCAGATTATCTCATAGTGTTAGAAGAGTTTTTAGAAAAATTCAATGATCATGATTGAGTAGATATCGTAACTTTTTAAAGCCGAAAAAAACAGTTAGTACTATAATTAGAACTATAGTGTCATGTATCATTCGACTCAGCTCGACGAAATCATGAAGTGCCTTTGTGAGTATGTGTGGGTGTATATGTATGTGCCGAAAAAACGTAGGTCGTGTTTTTCAGCAACAACTCAACTGACTTGAGTGTTACAATCACCAAATGAAAGGTATTACGGTCAAATTGAACGCCTCTGAATGGTTTTGATATCGGAAAACTCGGTGCACGGATTTTGGAAATTAATTCATGTTTCTCAGCAACCATTCATTTAATTGAGAATTGTTTTGGACTCGGATATCCAGTTCTGGAGATATGACCGAAACTATTTCCAAAAATACTCGGATTATACGGATTTTGGGAACTAACCCCTGTTTCTCAGAGGCCACCTATCCGATTTGTGTGCAACGAACACCAAATGAATGGTTCTGTAGTCTAATAGAACATATTAAATGTTTCGAGAATTGGTTATCTGGCCGAAAGAAGTCCCAAAAACACGGATTTAAGGAACTTGGTAACCACTTGACACAATTATGCATAACAACTGTCAAATGAAAAAAAAGTTATTTTGTCAAAGAGCTTATACAATATTTCTGGAATTAGTGTAATAGTTCTGGAGATATGGTAGGACAACATTCCGGAAAACTTAGATTTAGGGAACTATGTCGACAATTTTGGTAGCAACTAGATGGAACTGTTAGTTCTCTTTTAATAGGGTTCTATCGAACTCTAGTTCGATAGAACCATATTAAAAGATTTGGAACAGTTCCGGAGGTAGGGCTGAACAAAGTTTTGGAAAACACGGGTTTCATGGATTAATAATAGTTTACGTATTTAAATTCAAGTAATTAAGTAGTTACTATATCGGTCATCCAAATTGGATTCAAGTATCACCAAATGAACACCAAAAGTCACTAGAATTATACACACTCCACATAACATGAGAATTAAAAAACCTGAATTCAGGGTAACGTATTATATTTTTTTACAATCACTTGATCCTGTATTCCGGAGAAAATGCGGTTATGGGTACTTCATGTCACCAGTATCAGCTTATTTTTGAGCTCTGATGTGATTTGAGGTGTCACATGAAATGTTTTGGTCCAAGTAAAAAACTGGCCACTTCTCCGAAGGTACATGCCCGGACGTGACCAATGTAGTATTGGGCACTTGATGTCACTACAAGTGCACTTTGTTTTGAATTCTAATACAATTTGGGGTGTCGCATGATAGGTTTCGGTCCGTGTCGTATATTGATCATTTCATCGGGAGTACCCGGATCATGATGTGTTTAATGTGGTTCTGGTCACTTGATGCTAACACTATTGCACTTATTATAGATATGTGATTTGGGGTGTCGCATGATATGTTTTGGTCCAAGTAAAGTAACTTAGAACATGCCAATAAGATACACCACTATGGTATTTATTTTTGAATTTTAATGTGTTTTAAGGTGTCGCATGGTATGTGGCCATTGGGTTTTGTGGTTTTGGGCATTGAATTCCACCACTATTGCACTGCTTTTCGAATTCCAATGTTATTTGAGGTGACGCATGATATGTTTTGGTCCGGATCAAAAATTGGCCAGGTTGTGACCAGTGTACTCCTGGCACTCAAATGAGTAAAGGGTGCTCCGATCAAAATTTGGTCAACCAGTAATGTGTGTGAGTCGATCAAAGTTCTTATTAATAAGTCAAATTTGTTTTCGTTTTCAAGTTCAGATAAAACAGAATACAGGAGAAATATTCAGCTATGCTTCCTTTTTACCGAATGCAAATTGCCGGGTCTTTCGTTAAACACCTGCCATACAATTTTGTACAATCTCCTTGTTCACTTTATTCGCCGCGGAACGCCAGTTTGCCTTAAACTGTTTCTCGCTCACAACAGCTTTTTGAGTCTTCTTAAGGTTCCACTTGACGATGGCCCAATATTGTTCGATTGGGCGGAGCTCTGGCGTGTTGGGAGGGTTCTTGTCCTTGGGCACCACTTGAACGTTGTTGGCAGCATACCACTCCATGGCCTTTTTTCCGTAATGTCAGGATGCCAAATATAACGGAACAATTGTGTCGCTTCAGGAAAGGCAGTAGATGTTTTTGTAGGCACTCGCTCAGATAAATTTGCTGGTTGACGGTTCCAGTCGCAATGTACATGCTGCTCTTCAAGCCACAAGTGCAGATGGCCTGCCACACCAGATATTTCTTCGCAAAATTTGACAGTTAAATGTGTTTGAAAATATCGGCCACCTTTCCCCGTCCAGTTGCCGTAGAAAATTCCTGTCCAGAAAGCTGTTTAAAGTCTGCCTTGACGTAAGTTTCATCGTCCTGAATAACAATCCGATGTCATGAAACATTGATTCTACTGTCATGCAATTTATCATTATTGTGTTGAGTATGCAACAATGATAAAGATACATTATTTTTTGTCCTAACATTGAAAAGTTACAACCACTCATGCATTCGCGAGTTTGAATTCACTGCTTCCACGACATGTGTTGTACAGACTTCAATGATTATTTTTAGCGAAATTCCGAAGAGAAAGTTCGTTTTCACGATCTCAAATCGGCAATTTCATCATCAGACTTTGTTTCCCAGACACTTAAAACTATTTGAATACACACGGAACCAACTTCAACAAGAAAACACCGCGAATGCGCTGGGACAGTTGTGCTCTTAAAAAATTCAGTGCTGCCAAAAAATATTAAAACTGGCTTTAAATATATCATCGAAAAAATCTGATTTTGAAATGATTAAGTTTGTCAAAAAAAAAAAAATTCAATCCAATGCCCGTCCGGCAATGATTTTTTGGAAGAAAAATGTTTGCAGTTAAACGAATTGTTGTCGACTCGACAAACATTTTTAGCGCGGGAGTTGAAAGGTGATAGCTTAGTTGGGTTCTAGTGACCCATTTCAGAATGCCTGGTTACTCAAGTCCATTCCGAGGTCACTTTCACTTACAACAAGCCCCGCAAAAACACAGTACAAAAATCAAACGGATTTTAGTATTGTACATGCACTTCTATCTTGAAATCAAATTATTTTATGAATGTCACGTATTTAGCAGTATAGTTCAAATTCAGATAGATCTCACCGGATACTGTTGCTGATTTTCAGTCTTCATTTGAACGGCTTCCCTATGATGCTAAAGGATACATTTATGTCTCTACAGAAGTAGCACTCCGCTATTCGTCAAATATTTTCACATCATCCTTTTCCAATGCCAAAAAAATTAAAAACTTTTTATGATTGGCAAAACTTTCTTTTCCATTTGCCACAGATCTGTCAGAATGAGAATAATATTACATAAAATGCGTTTTAAGGCCTACTTGTCCAGTGCTGTACCTCCAAACGTCAAAGTCACGAGTTCAAATCTCACCCCCGGACAAGTCACAAAAAAACTCAAAAAGACACATTGTAAACAGCGTGATCTCAAGCAAAATTCAAAGTTTTGTTCGGGTATCAAAAATAGATTGTTAACATCATCTTTGGGAACGACAAAAAAAAAGTTATTGCTAGTCCGTAGATCTGTTATCGAACAATAGTAGTTTGCATCGCTATTGCAACCAACTCTCTATTCCTATCACAACCGAAAGCTCAATGAGAAATCATCAAAACAAAACTGCGCACCACAATCAGCGCATGACTTGCAACAGCGGAAACCTACAGACAACTCTGCGCCATAATTAGAACTCGGACATATAATTACATTCAGGTACACGATCAACGGTAGGCTTCCAGAGTGCTTCGGAAATTAGTTGAAAGCGAACCTTCCGCTGACTCGACGACTTGCCCATTCGAATCATACACACGTTGCTTTCATCGCAGTTGCAGTGCCCAACAACCGTAAAGCTCATCGATTGGTAAGCAGCAGACTAAACGATCATCACCAGCCACACACACACACACTCACACTTCGATCAACTTCGATCAATTCCGTGCGTCACCGTGGTTTCGCATTTATGATCAATTTGTCTTTCGCACATTACAGAATTACTGTCCTCGCTCTCCGGGTTAGCTCCCGATCCGTGTCTCACAGCTTCCCGATATTATGATTGTATACATAAGCAATATTTGTCATGTTCTTCGGATGTCCCCGGCCCCTCTCATCCCCTCCCATCCCCAATCATCATACCATTCAATCAAGTCCCCGGGACACCTCTCAAGAGTTGACACTCGTTGAAGCCCCGGCCTGGCGCAGCGATCGATGGACGGACGGTGTGTGTAGTCGACAGTTTTTTTTTTTGCTGCCCTGTGAATTCTTGCTCGCGACAATCTTGACGACAAACTCGAAGATGCTGTCGGTTGATTTTTGTTTTTCGTGTATGCTTGATCTTTCTTTATCACGAGTTGCCTTTTTTTTTGTCGCTCTGCTTCATCAACGCGCGTCCATCGATCGGGCGGGCAAACCCGTAAAACAATTTCACATTATTGAATTTCGTTCGAGAATCAAGGCTCAAGGCTCTGTTTTCGTTGCTGAGCCCCTCCGCCACCAGCACCTCAGATGCAGTCTCAGATTGGCATCGCGGAAGACGTGCACGACACCGAGGAATGATTGATTTTATTTGTGAGCAAGTTTGACTTGATTTTGATAAATATCTTGCTGCAACATCAGCAGCCAACATTCGGAACAAGAGTGTGAGCGGGTTTGAGTTTTTTTTTTGGCCGCTTCCTCATGAAGGTTGGTGAGTCGACTAATTTGCACTTTTCAGTTTGCAGTTTGCAGTTTTTTGGTTTGTTGATTTCTGGACCCTCGGATGGGGTTCTCTCGACTGAACGTTACCTTTGAGCTGGGAGTCTGTGTGCGGTGCGTTTGAGAAGTCGATGATTAATTATCCCGAGGACAACTGTGGCAAATGGATCTCTTGCCACAGTCGAAGTGCGTATGAGTTAATCGTCACTGCGCTTGATTTTTTGGCTGTGAAATTTCACGAAAAATTATTTGCAATTTTGGTTTGCATATGGGGAGTGCATTCGGAAGGCATTGCAACTTATAATCGATCATTAAGGACATGAGTGCAAAACCAAACCAACAGTTCATATTCGCAGACTTTCATGACGACCCGAGCAGGAACGAATAACTTGATAACTGGCCTTGGTATTAAGGAGCTCAGTTTAAGAGGTAAAATACCTGAGTATAATACCATAAAATTGTTCCCACAATGTTATGCGAATACCAAATTGAGGTAAGACAATACCAAAATAGTACCTCTCATGTATTCCCAGGTATCCGAAATAACAAGTTTGGTTATTCGAAGGATATTTTGGATGCAATTCGTAGGTATTTTGCTTGGGTATATCACCTCCAAATCTGAGTTCTTTAATACCAAGGCCAGTTATCAAGATCAAAATTAGGTATTCATATGTTATTTTCTCCTGCTCGGGGAATAAAACAAACTAATAAGTACACTGAATATATTTTTTCGTAATTTGGGTTTCACCCGTTTCGTTAACATGAATTTTGTACATAGAACATATGGCTAGAACATTGTATGAAACATTCATATTGCTTGTGACCTGGTGAAAAGCTATCAATACACCTTTTCATAGGATGCATGAAAATCATTTCGCGAAGATCAGCCAATTGATGTCTTTTTTCTGGGACCCATACATGTTGGTGATTCGAGATTCGTTCTATTAACGTATCTTTAAATTGTACGTCTACTGTAGACGTTTCAGTCCATTCGAGACGGACACATATAAGTGTTGGTGTTGTTGCTGGGGTGGGCAGAAAGCATGTTCCGATTTATAAATAAAAGCACTGTCAGAAGTTATGACTTCATACTCAATAATCGAGTATTTTTTCACGAATCACCATGAGAATTCACAGATCAACCAGCTCATTATAAAAGCACAGAATCAGAAAAATTTAGAACAATGAGCTGCTCCCCCTCGTTGCGCTTATTCCTTATTGAAATTTGAGTCGATTTAGCAGATCTGTCTGTCAATCATGTTACAACCAGAGAGGCATTTGAATATGGAAGAAGCTTCATAAATAGCACCAATGAGTTTCGTTGCAGAAAACAACAAACAGATTCGTGAGTTCTACCTTCGATTTCGTTGATTAAATGCAATTTAGTTTTCAGTGTACATATTGAAATTGTGTAGGCAATCAATAAATAGCTGTCAAATTCGAGCTCATTTGCAGCTCCAAACCCATGCAATCTAAAGTTTGTACTTTACTATGTAGAGGTACACGGAAACACGGAAGTGCACATTTGGTTCGAAATAAGTCCCATGGAACTTTCTTGCTAAATATCATTTTAGCATTTAAGCAGAATAGAAACACTTCATCATTTTTACCGAAATCGGTTAACAAATTACCGATTTCGCAGCAGCTGAGGGCTCAGGGGGTTGAGGGGGTCAAAATAAATGCCTTTATAATAGTTGTGAAGCGTTGTTTTAGAATATTGTAAATATGCGTACGTATTATTAAATTCTCGTTGATAAACGCTAAATATGTTTGTATCTTTTCGAGGTATTCAAAGTAATTCAAAATGTACGTGAGTTCAATACGTCCGATCTACAGTTGTAATAGTAGCTTTTAGGGCTATATAGGGTTACGATATGTATTCAAACATATTGAATGAACCTTTAAGAGGGTCAATAGTCATTATTTGGTAACTTTATGATGTTTTAGATCATCCAAACTGTCCTTGAGTTCAGAACTTAAGATCTACAGTAGTAACTATAGCTTTTTTGGGGTATGCAAAGTTACACTTTGTATTCAACCATATTCAGTAAATATTTTCGAAGGTTTAAAAAAAATCATAAGATAACATATGATCTACAGTTGTAACAGTAGGTGTTTAGAATGAGCAAGGGGACAGTATGTATTTAACAATAATTATTGAATAATGTTGGAAGGCTAACATACAAAATGCGACAATCTTGAGATATTCTAGGTACGCCACACTGTCTTTAAGTTCAAAAAATATGATCTACAGTTGTAACAGCATTTTTTTAAGCTATATATGATGACCATATGTATTCAAACATATTAAATAAATCTTTTGGCAGGAAAACAGTCATTTTTTATAACTTTGAGATCCTCTAGGTTATCCAAACCTGGAATTCAGAATTTGAAATCTACGAAAGTGACAGTAGTTTTAAAGCTATACAAAGTAACGTCACGTATTCAAGTATAATCAGTGAATATTTTCAAACGTACAAGAAGATAATCTCGGATCGTCCACACTGTATTGGAATTCAGAACTTGTGATTTACGGTTGTAACAGTAAATTTTAGGCAATACGAAGTAACAATCAATATTAAAACATATTACATTAACATTCTTAACGTGAAAACACATTATAGAGCAATAAGGCATGTTCAAGATCATCCAAACTCTCCATGAAATCAGAAAATAGGACCTACAATTGTAAAAAAAAGCTTTCTGGGCTCTGCAAAAATACGAGGGGTATTTTGAAAGAACAACAGACATTATGAGATGTTCTAGGTTATCCAAACTTTCCAGGAATTCAAAACTTAAAATCTACAGCTTTTTGGACTAAACAAAGTAACAATTTGTATTTGACCAAATTAAGTGAGTCTTTTGGAAGGTCAACCGATAAAATTAGAGGTCTTGGGATGTTTCAGATCATCAATGCTGACCTTGAGTTCAGAATTTAGGTTCTGTAGTCATTAAGTTAGCTTTATAATCTATGAAAGGTTACGTTATTCATTCAAACATATTCAGTGAAACTTCTGTATGCTCATCAGTCATTATAAGATTATCTCAGGATATTCAGGTTCATAAAAACTGACCTTGAGTTCAGAACTTTAGATTTACGGTAGTAACCGTTTCCTTATGGGCTATACAAAGCTACGATGAATATTCAAACATATTCAATGAAGGTTCTGAAACGTCCACAGATATCATAGGATAACCTTGTTCAGGTCATGCAAACTGTCCTTTTAAACTCAAGGTTTACGATTGTAACAATAGTGTAGTTAGTTTGTTAGGCATGGAATATCCCAAGATTTTGCCATAATCTCAGTTGGTCTTCCAGGACGTCAAGTTTTACAACGTTGCCAAAAAATATTCGGTTTAAAAGCAGTCAAGCAAAGTAAGAATAACTTTAAATAACTGATAAGTTATGATTTTTTTAAAACTACTGTATCATAAACTAAAAATATTTGTCTTAGAAATTTCCTAAAAAAGAATGAATACTAGAAAGTGTGAGCTGATTAGTGGAATGCCTGTAACAAGAAATGGGAAGAAAAATTAGTATTTTCAATTTAATTCCAGCTACACACTCAGATTTTGTTACAGAAATCTGTAAAGTTTTCCCGAATTTTCAACAGCTGAACATTCGGTAACCTAATTTTACGAATTTCGGTTAAATTTTACAGATATCTGTAAAAAAATTACCGGATTTCCATCCAATCAATCCGAAATACCGATGATTTTATTAAGTTGACCCATAGAAACAACCACAACAATAATCCATACAAATATGGTGTAGAACGCAGAAGGCAATGGTCAAAATACAGTTTTTAAAATTTTGAGTATTTACACCAAAAATTGTGAATTTTATGAATAACTGCCAGATGATTACTTTTGGCTCAAAACGTTAAATGCGATTTGAATTAGGTCGATAAAATGTTCCGTTCTGAAGTTATCGCCGAAAACAACCCGTGTAAAAAAAAACCGTGCCAAAAAAAAACCTTAGTGTATATATCTGCTCTCGATCGGGTACGAGATGTTGCACAGCAGATGAGTGCTGCCAACTGGATTATGCGACATTGATGATGCTACACTTTTTTTTTGCTGAATGTTCGCTACACAGAATTACTTAGTTAAGGGGACCCTTCCCTGGATCTGGGCAAAGATAAGGCAAAGTTTGTATTTTTTTGTGGGAGATTGAAAGGGCGTACGAACTTTCGGTTTTGAAGAATCAATTTGATTATTATTTAAAATATCAAAGAGATAAAAAAAATTGCAAAAATTCAAAATAGCGGCTACAAAATGGCGATTTCTGTAAGCCTCTGCGCGCAAAACATGGGGTGACAACTTCAGCCTTTCAAACAGTTGTTTGATGGAGGGAATCGGATTAAGCCCGGGGCTTGAAGTTAGATTTAAAAACATGTCCCCATTTTGTAGCCGAAATTTTGAATTTTCACAATTTTTTATTCCTTTGAAATCTTGAATAATAATCAAATTTAATCGTCAAAACCGGAAGTTCGTAGGCCTTTTCATTCTACAAAAAAAAAACACAAACTTTGTCTTATTGTTGCCCAAATCCGGGGGAGGGTCCCTTTAACGAAAAGTGTCGAGTTATTCTGAAACCGAGATAATTCGGTTGTATGTATTACCGATATCTGTATTTTTCATATCAGGGGTGCAAATAGAAAACCTTCATTTCCAATAGATAGCGCCACCAGCAAATATTAGTGAACAATGTCGAAACAAAAATGCTTCATTGTTCTACTATGCATCTGTCATCAACTCCGCTTCATTGCATTTGTTTATTTTTATCATATGTTTTAGTGTGCGCGAAAATATCAAAATTTGAACCGAATAAGCGTCATTTGCGAGCAGTTTCTCACACATTCAAAAGTGTTTGAAAAAGAAAATAATTCCGAAAAAAAAGCGCCAGTTCTACTCAATTTTCATTCATTTAGGTGCAAGCGTACACGCAAAAAAATCCACTGTCGAAACTACCATCTCTAGGGTTGAATTGAGCGCAAATACAAACAATTTTCACCTGACTATAAATGCGTTTGATTTTACCATGTCTGCGCTCAGATCAACCATGGTGCGGTTGATATCAATAGTCTGTCTGTCAAATATACCACAAACGTTGAAGGTTTTACCAAAAACGTAGTAAATTTGACTGAAATTTTATGGTACTTTTAAAGATAGGCGTAATCAGGTAAAATGGTAATTTTTACTACAAGATTTTTTTCTGTGTAGCAACGCTGACATCGGGTTCAGCTAGTTTTTGATAACATTGAGAGTGTTGAGTTAATCAGGTCGGCCGTGTTTATCTAGTTCTCTGTATCTCGATATTTCCATTATCTCGCAGTTTTTATACGTTGAGGGTCACAAGAAAGATTTAGGGAGCGAATTTATCTCCATATATCAATGAAACAATCTAGTTCACTGCTTTTATTCCCCGCTCAAAGTAAGCAATACATTTTTTCGAGGAAGGAGGAAGTGCAACCAAAGTGGTTTTAGCATCGTTGAGGTGTCGCCACATGGCATCTATTTCTATTATATAGTGCTATATGCTAGAAAACTATGTAATAGTTCATAGTAACACCAAAACTATGTATTGATAGCTCATACTTATGACTCACAAGCAATAGTTTTACGCTATGATGTAGAGCCGTACCCGTTGTCGTGTGTACACTCTAGACATAGTTTCTATGTTATAGTAGTAGGCTGTGAACTATTCCATCCGGACGGAATTGTTCATAGTTCGTTAGTCGAAGTTTTTTGACAATTCGTTTGAATTTTTTGCTAGTTTGTGTTTTCGCAGTATGTTTAAAGTGAAAATGGACCAGAAAAAGAAAATCCACCTGATTGAGCTCTGGGACCTACATCCGGTGTTGTGGGAAGCAACTAATCCTGATCACCTGTGGAAGTGTATGTTTCAAAGTGAGTATATTAACTGAAGAATGTCTGGACGTTTTCTTTCAATATCAGTAGAAATTGTATCTTTCAATTTCAAAGCCTACCGTTGCCCTATACGGAACTATCAATACACTTTCTCCTCACTTCTATTCGTTCTAGCAATAAATTACCATCCACTCCTAGAGCTTCACATGGCGATGAGAAATTATCTGCTTCTGACAAACTCCATCAAAGATGACATTGTTGAGAGGCAGATTACGATTCTACCAGCTCAGATGTTCAACCTTTGATTTTGATCCCTGACTCCAACAGGATTGTATCTTCGTGTTGAAACTTGAAAACCCGAGTGGATCGAAACCAAAGTCAGCAATGCTCAAACTGCGTCGAAATCATGTCCGAACCCACGGAATTAAAAAAAAAAAAACAAAAAATCGGGACACTATCCTGGGAAAACCGACCAACGCGTGCTGGAGACGTCATGGGCTAAAAACTGCCTTGTATAACAAATATTCGAGGGCTCTAAGGAACTTGAATAACAAATTTGAGCAGGCCTATGAAGAGAAAATAATGTTCAGAATGTCTCAAGAGCAGCTATTTGTTCTCGCGTCTGATTAGCCAAAAAACTTGCCCTTCATTGAAGCTGAAACATGCATCTCAGGAGCCAAATATCCTGCAACAGAATCCTTAACAGCAGTCGGCAAATATCCCACCATCAATCCTTCCCTTTGCTCCAACGTGGCACCCGTAAATTTGAATGCGGCTTGCATCATAGCCATTAAAATGATGCTGAACTGCTTTTTATAATTAAAATAAAATTGACGCTCTCTGTAGGGTTTTTTATACGAATGTTTTTTATACTAACGTGCAGGAAAATACCCATTTTTCTTCAAAATCAGCCATTTCTATTTTTATTAATATACTAATTTTAAATAAACCTATCATTTAAATTTCATTTAATTTTTGCTACTTTAAGAACTGGTACATAAGAATAATTTTAAACCTCAAAGCAAAAAATGCAATCGACTTCCCTGAACTTATCTGAAGAACTTACCTGAACTTCTCAGAAGAGCTCCCCTGAATATCTCTGAAGAACTTCCCTGAACTTCTATAAAGAACTTTCCTGAATTTCTGTGCAGAAGTTGCCTGAAGTTCCCCTGAAAAACTTTTCTGAACATCAATTAAAAACTTTCCTGAATTTTTGTAATGACCTTGCCTGAAGCACTTCCCTGTAGTTCTTCTGAAGAACTCCGAAAAAAAACCTTCTGAAGAAATTTCCCAAACGTCTCTCTACGAAGTTTATTGAAGACCTTCCCCGAAGCTCTGAAGAACATTTTCGTAGTTTGTTAAAGAACTTCCCTGAACTTACGTAAAGAACTTCCCTGTATTTCCGTGAAGAATTTCCCTGAACTTCTATAAAGAACTTTCCTGAATTTCTGTAAAGAACATGCCTTAAGTTTCTCTGAAGAACTCTGAAGAAACTCCTATGAAGAAATTCCCTGGAATTATCCGAAGAAATTTCCCAAACTTTTTTGAAAAATTATCTGAAATCCTCTGAAAAACTTCCCCGAACTTCTCTAATGAACCTCCCTGAGTTTCTCTAAAGAGTTTCCATTAACTTCTCTGAAGAACTACCCTGAACTGCTTTGAAGCATTTCGCTGAACAAGTAATCCGAATCGTCATTACCTAACTCCTTCAGTAGATAAGCCTCAATTACCGTGCCTTCAAGACGAACATTCCACGATTTTGTCCAGAACCTTGCAAGTTTTTCGTTTGATCCGCTTTTTCAAAATGATGTACGCAGCAACTGCAGCAATTTTTCTTTCTCTGTCCATAGCTAAATTTATTTTTTAACAGCTCGCAACTAAACATGTGCAACAAAGAATATCAATCGTGTGTACACCAAAAAATGTTAAGTGATAGCGCTGGGGCAAAGATTTCTTCTACATAGCTTCAATTACTTCATAGCTCATATTTTTGCAAAACTGTTTCTCGAATCTCATAGACCTATGAATTAGATATCTATAACAGTGAACTATAGCATTGATTTCAAGCGCCGTATGGTGGCACCCTTACACTGTGCAAATAAATTGCTGTTGATCCTTTCAAAATTAAGATTCGGAGGGCTTTTCATATCCTACTGGTATGAGAATGATTAATATTACATAGAATATTCAATTTAAACAACAATTTCTTCGACCATTAGTCTCAAAATATACTCCTCAAGCAATTTCACAGCCACTCCAAGAAACTCCGTTGTGCCAAATCTTCACCTGCCAAAAATCTCACCTCGCTCTTCGAATACAAACGAATGACATGATAAGCCAAATAAATAAAAAAAACGAACCTTCCACTTCAGCTCCCGTCATTAATTTCAACTGCTCGCCAAACCTGTCAAGCTGGAATTCGGAGTAAATTTTCATAAATGCCTGCTGGAAAGCCGGGCGGGGTAGCAAAATCACCCGAATAAATATTAATTGCTGGTACAAATTTCCCATTGATATTTATTACTTCTGGCAGCTTGTGGAAACAACCGACGAACTCACCCAGCAGTTGCTGCACGCCCATGTTCGCTCAAATATTTGCGGAGAAACCCATCCCATAAACACCGGGAATGTGAATTCATCATGAACTGCTGAAGCAAATTCTGGCCAATTCATTCTGAATTCGCACCATCGACCGGGAACCGTCAACCGGGGACCGTCGACAGTTCCGAGGCTAAATGAAATTAATTTAAAATTAAAATAATTCGCACAAAAATCTTCCTGCCCCTCCTGAACCGGACGGCATTCCAAAAGGGGCGCTCGGCAAACCGGACGAACCGCGCGAGAGAGCGACGTAAAATTCAATTATACACGATGTGCCCATCGCCTAGCATCGCTAATTTTCCTGCTCACACACAACGGACTCTCATTTACACTTGACAAATCTTGACACAAGTTGAAGACGACTGCGCCACTGACTGCAGGGCTGCAACTCGATCGCCACTAGCCACTGGCCATTGCCAGCAAACTCCCTCGGGGCAGAAGTTTGCCCCTGAGCGCAGCTGAATTGCCTCCACCGAACGAGACGAAATTTCCAACATTTTTATCATGTCTCCGGTCTCTCCGTCCTCCGTCTGGCAGTAGACCTCACGTAACCCTTCGGCGAATGCTTAGCTCGGACAAGCCCTAATAAAAATTAAACATCGATTTCGAAAACATGACAATGATGATGGAGAACAGGCCCGCCTGGGACACATTGTGGCGCGTTTTATTGTTTAAGCATGTACGAATAAATTAATACTGATTAATTGGAAGAAATTTCACGACTCCCGGTTCCGAAGATGCGAACTTGTGAGCCTGTCGTTAGCGAAAGGGCAACCGGTTCCGGGTCTCACTCCGAGGCAGTGTGAACTGTTGACAACTTTTTGGAAACCTTCGACCTAGATCGAGACGCGTCCTCACCAAATCCAACCCGATCTTCTCGCGGGGAATTGTCGCCAATCATCGTCGCGAGAAATGACACCTCATTAGTGGAATCTCCATATGGTGCTGATCGCTGCCGAGCGATAAGCCCGAACGGCAGAAGTTTTTTGGTCAATCTCAAGATCTGATATCGTCAACGGCAGTCAGCGGCAGTGGTTGTTGATAAGCCAGCCGTTAAGCAGCTCATCAGCAGCTCATTTGTGCACAGCACGCGTCCCGAGCGAGGACCGCGGGCCGGGTGATTTGAATTTTCAACGACGACGACGACGACGCCGAACGAGTGAGAGAAGACAAACTGTGAAAGAGGATGATGACGAGGGTTCCTCCCGTGGTGTCATAATTGACGGTGGACACATTTGGTGGCGGGTAGTGATGGGATGGCACCGGTGGGTAGGTGAGAATATCTCTTGATCTTCGAGAGCGCGAGATGGATTTGTCAAGGGGTCGAGATCTGGTGGATGGGCAGTTATAATCGAGGAAGATCCTATTCCATATCGGTTTCATGTAATTTGAAGGATTGCCGCATCGAAGTTTAGTTTTGGCGATTTTCATCTACATGGCAATTCATTAAGGAATGCATCGAGAAACTTTCAAACAATCAAACATTGAAATATAACTAAATAAAATTCGCAAATGTTCGAGGCTATGTTGTTTATTACAGCTTAACAAGTAAATATATCTATTTAACCAACTAATTAATTAAATTGCAGGTTTTGGTAATTTCGTACCCTTTTATTTATACCATCCTTCAAGTTCTATAAAGGGTGATACGGTCAAAATTTGGTCAAGGGAAAACGCGTGTAAATCGGTGAAATCGTTTATTTAAAAAATCAAATTAAATTTCTTTTTCAAGTTCAATTAGTATAAAATTCAGGAAAAATATTCAGTTAGGCTTCCGCTTTTCCAAATCCGAATTGCCGGGCCTTACGCTTGACCCCTGCCATCAGATTTTGTACAGCCACCTTGTCCACCTTCTTCGCCGCAGAAAGCTAGTTTGCCTTGAACTGCTGCTCGTCCTTAGCAGTTTTTTTGGTCTTCTTTAGGTTCCGCTTGACAATAGCCCAGTATTTCTCAATTGGGCGGAGCTCTGGCGTGTTGGGAGGGTTCTTGTCCTTGGGAACCACCTGCACGTTGTTGGCGGCGTACCACTCCATGGCCTTTTTACCGTAATGGCAAGATGCCAAATCCGGCCAAAACAGTACGGAACAACCGTGTTTCTTCAGGATAGGCAGCAGTCATTTTGTTTATCATCGCGATTTGGAGTCACTACCTTCTTGTAAGTCGATAGTCCGGCTCGTTTTTTGGCTCGATGCACGGTTGTAGACGATACACCCAGCTTATTTGCGGCATCTCGGAGAGATAGGTTAGGGTTTCGCTTGAAACTACCGGCAACTCTCTTTGTCGTCTCAGCGGCTTCCGGTTTTCGATTTCCCCCCGATCCAGACTTCCTGGCTGTCGACAAACGTTCCCCAAACACTTTAATTACATTTGTAACGGTTGATTTGGCAACTTTTAGCGATTTTGCCAACTTTGCGTGCGAGTAGCTCGGATTTTCGCGATGCGCGAGCAAAATTTTGATACGCTGCTCTTCTTGCTTGGACGGCATTTTGACAACTGAAGAGTGAATTCCAAAATCAAAATAGGAGCAACATTCTACACACACACACCTTCAAAATGAGGAGTGTTCAGGTTTTTTAAATGCAAAATTGAAAGAAATACGTCAAGTTGATATTGACCAAATTTTGACCGTATCGCCCTTTAAGGTGGTTTTGACTGACCAGTTTTCCTTAAAATCTGACATGTAGAGAGCCACCCGGCTTTTTTTTAGGTTCCGCTTGACGATTGACCACTAGCGTTCGATTGGTCGCAGATGAGAACAGTTTGTGGATTAATAGCTTTTTCAACAAAATCAATTTTGTTATAACAAAATCACTGCAGAGTTGATCTGGATAATAAAAGCGGAGACCAGATGCAACCAGAAGAAGAAGGAATCTCATGCTTCCGATATAGTTGAAGCAACCTCTTGTGGAATTCTGCAAATAAGACAACCAACCACTCCTCAGCCGATTGGTTAAGAATTGTGGTGTCGGAGGTGTTCTGGAATCTTCTTTCATGTACGTTTCGTCGTGCATAGAAAAACACTGGGAGGGATTTCCCGAAATAAGCTTTTCAGCTTTAGGACCCTCATTTTGGCACGACAATTCTACTCCGGAGATTGCTTTGGTACTTTCTGCTCTTTGTATGACTTCAAATCGTTTTTTTTTTCTTGATCTGCTGGATTGTCCTGGTCCTGTATTTCTTGGCCAAATCACGAGTTGAGGCTGATCTGAAACCTGGCTTGTGTTTCACCAGTGGGTTGTAGTTACTGCAGGGTCGTATTTCCCCACAACTTACCAATTCTTTTCCTTACTCAGTCACTTTTGGTTGCCCACCAATGTTTCAGTTCTCCCTCAGAGGACGAGGCCTGATGGTTCCTTTATGAACCCGAACAAAGCGGAAAACAATACTTAGCAAGTGGAACCTTATTGGACCAGGGATGCGTTTTTGAAAATAGTTGTAATCACCTGATTTTTAACTTAACATATTTGTAAATTTAATCAACTTCTTAATGTTCTAACATAATCTGGCTTAGACGTCACTTATGTAAAGGGGTACTTGCGGTACAGGCATTATCTCGCCCAGGATCCGGATCCAGATGAGGACTCGTCGGACGACGGCTCTTCGTCGGTGAACGTTGTTGGTGGTGGCATAGGAGACATCGGGGTTTTCTACCCGGACGCTTGCTGGTTGAACGGACGGCTCACGGCCGCTGGTTTTAGTTGGCCAATCGACCGACGTACTGTCGCCAACAATGGCGTAATCTTCACCGTAGGAGTAACGTCCCTGGCAGCTGGGAGTAGATCAATAAATAACCGACGTCCTGTAGGCAACAATGGTGTAATCCTTCACGTCGGTGGTGATGGTGGTGATGTAATATAACGGAATTTCGTCTTGGCGTGAGCCTTTCAAAAGTGCCGGATGAAAATGGCTGATGCTTCGCTGAATAAAGAAGGCTTTCCGGACAATGGCTTCACAATGGCTACTCCCGACAATGGATGATTTGGCTTCCTTCTGTTTCGATATCGGTCTTGGTCCGTACACAGTAGCTTCGCGAGATGGGCCGTAGACTTTTCAAGTTAAACCTTTGGCGTAGAAGAAGAGCTTGACGGAGAAAATGCGCTGATTGGCCCCCTTTCTGTCGGCTGAAGCTTCCTGCTGGAGTAGACACAAAAGAAAAAGGTCCTAGGTGGACCTGCCACGTGGTATTAGTACCCCTCACAGTGACGTCAATCCCCCCGCTTACTCAAAGCATTATAATTTCTTTTCTTTTCTTTCTTGTTTTTTAAAACAAAATACCTTTTTCTTAGAAACACCAGCAACTACCGGTTTTAAAGCTTAAACAGTCGTTTTTCTGTTAATATAATACAAACTACAATAGAAAAACACACTTAGTATTTCCGGTTATAATTTCCTAATTCACACAACTAACCGACTTCTTTTTTAACTTTTAACGACAAACAAATTCTAGAGTTTTCCTTGACCGCCTACTTCTGGTTTAATGCGGCTTTTTTCCACTGAAACTATAATCAAAAGACACAAATTAGGACCAATAAGGTTTCTAATCTTAAACTTTCACCGAAGTTTGACGTTTGAAGACCTCCTACCATTCATGTCCATGCTATTGCAGTGCCATCTATGGTTCATTTTTTTATCGTTATGGGCAAGCGTTAGACTGACAGTTCAAACCACGCCAGTGAACAACCCTGAGGTTGAGACCGGTAGTACTCATGGGTGTTCGGGTGTAGAGTGTGGTTAATGTTGTAAAGTGTTGGTAGTTTGGTGAATTGGCTTGTGGCGGAGCCAACAAGTGTCACTTGGAACCGATGGTTACAGATCTGCTCTCCTGAATATAATCAACGACTTTTTGCTCCAATTCGGAATTGCTGGAACTGAGTATTCGTCGAGATCTGAACCATTCCGCACTCCTAGATGAGACGCCAAGATTCTCGAGTTTTACCAGAAGAATTTCGTGATTTACTGCGTCGAATGCAGCTGTCAAGACCATATATAAACTTCACCAACATCATCAACTTGCCATCCTGAATCCATGCTTTGCAGGCACTTAGAGATAAACTGTACCAAGTTCGTGGATACGGATCGTTTTGGGCAAAAGCCGTGTTGCTCTGTGCTCTGTGTAAACAGGGAATCGTTCACAATAATGGTGAATTTGATACAGGTAAGAGAATGGGGCCTAAAATCTACTGTCAGATGCAGATGGAAGATGCAGCGTAGAGGACGCGAATAAACCTCCTATGGCATCAGTTGCTGGGAGAACCTCCAATCGTTCACACCGCTAAAGTCTGTCAATTAAAACGTATGTTAGATATTGATAATCATTTGCAGGATTAAACAGCTGTTAAATTGGCAACACTATACTGTGGAATGTGACATACTAGCCATAGTTTTTGTGGTCTCTTCCACATGCTTGATGCACCAATGTTGCATGTTGCGCAACTCCTTTGGAATCTGAGCCAGAACTAATCGAACAAAATAATCTATCCGCTCACAGTTCAGCAAAAAATGTACGTAAACGGTGAAAGAATGTACTACCTACCATTCTGTCCGATCAAATGTTGTAAAATTTCAAAGAAGTGGACCAAAATGCCCTGAAGGTGCAAAAAATTCAGCTGAACCAGTTGAAGAGTTGCAAAAGATAGATAAAGCTGAGAAAATTTATGAAAAGAAGTTAACGAACACCAAAAAGGTAGAAAAAGATGTTGGAGCTCTTAACGAGGTCGTCCAGAAGGCAACTACGATAAACAAGAACGCGAAAAACGCGTAATGGGAGAAACTCCTAAGATAGGAGAAGACAAGTATGTGAGACCATCAGAAGTGTGACTGGGAAAACAGAGCAGAGGACGGTGAAATACTCTAAACAGCTGAAAATCTGATGAAATTAAGGAAATTCCTGCGGCTAAAAAGCACAAAACCAAAGCTTCTCAAGAGATGGTACTCTGCAAAGTCAGGAATTGGACCATTTTACCCGATTTCACATCATACTTGAATAAACTTATATACCGGTTTTGAAGATTGGTGCCATTAATATAACTCTCACTTGCACTTAACTTATGTAAAAATGTCTAAAAAGCAAATGGCGATGAAAATTCAGAAAATTGAATTGCATATTTGAGGAAATCGGATGAAATGGACCATTACCTGAGGTCAAACCTGAATGAGACCATCACCATTAAATTCTCCGGACATGTTTACATAAGTATAATGCAAGTTGTGTATGTGTGTGTGCGCGTATGTGTACAATCAATCTCCCATTGACCCGGCAGTGCTTTTATGGAAAACACTTGTCAGCGTTTCTTCGTTGATATATATGTTATCACGATGTGCAAATATTTTTGCCCTGGAGATTGAAGGTGACGGCTCTATTTATAATCCAATGACCCATTTCAAGAATGCCCGTTCAAACGCACCCATTCTGAGGTCAGCATCATATACAATAAACTCCGCATGAAAATCTTCACATGTCAAATAGATATGAGAAGAATTTTCACACTTCCAGAATCAAAAATAACTTTGAACTAACTGTTTATTCTGGTAAAATAAATCTTTTTTTTTTCTCTCGAAAACAACACAGCAAAAGCAAAACACGTCAGCTTTAAAGCACGGCTTGCTGCGATTCGGTCTCCAAATTGACCATCCATAATGCACTTCCCAAGTAACAAATTCAATTTTAAGGTACACTTGAAGAAGTTTTCAAGACTCATTTGATAAAACCACGCATAACTAGATATTCTACATAACATCGATAAAACAGCCATAAAACCCTCTTAAGTTCCAAAAGGCCCATACTACAGGAGGTTCTCAAGACTATTTCCCAAGGTTGGCTTAAAACTTGATAGTTTTATCGGTACATACTTGTAATGACATTCAAGACATACTTAAAACTATGATAAAACTACCACAAGTTATAATAGTTTTATGATGTTCCTCTTTAAGAACACTTCCAGTCCGTCACAAATATGCTTCGAAGATTCCATTTTTCGATTCGTTCTGCTGAATGGCGATTTTTTTTCGTTTATGATTGAGTGGAAGCTACTATAATTCTCTTCCAAAGTGGATACGTATGTAAATTAATTGTTAAATTGACCATAAATGCATCTGTTTTTTGCCTGCGATTGATGAATTCTTCATACGACATTCAGTTTATTGGTGTTTTATAACATAAAAGTTCAAACATTTTAACGCGCCTCTGAATTATAGCTAGAACATTGACTTATTTAAAAAATTAAACAAATAGTTGAAAATTCAACAATTAGGTGACAAGGCTGATAAATTGTTAGATCTTGGATAAATTGTGTCTACAATCCATTTTATGTTCCAAAATGAATTTTAAACAGCATTGTTTGTTCGTAATTGGAAAAATGAGAGTTTTGTTGCATACTTATGAAAATGGCTACCGTTCCGAGGGAATCCAGAATAGCCACGCTCGCCATTTTTACAATGGTTTTATCAAAAACTACCATAAAACGCAAATAAAACCTATATTTCTTACACAAGACTAACAAGATTTTTTGAGGAGCACGATAAGTTCATCTTTATTTGTTCTACTCTTGAAAAAGATGAGTTACGCTTGAATAAAACTTGTTTGAATTGCTCAAGGTAAACAAGTCTCTCGTAAGATAGCCATAATATCAGCGTGAAAAAGGCACATCATAAACAAACAAAAACGTGACGGTGCAAATCAAAAGTGCCTATGCATAATTGTTGTTCTTAGTCATAATAACAGCTTATAATTTAATATTTTGAATCACCAGCGTTAGTCGATAAAAAAAAACAAAAACAAAAAGAAAATTTAACTTGAATATGCTAACAATGGTTTTGGGAAGAATAACAATAAATATTGCCTGGAAGGCGGAAACATCAGTTGAGTGAAAAATGATTTTTCCTCTTGATCTATATGCTATAGCTATAGGTTTATAAACCTAACGTCGGATGAAGTGCGCTGTGTAGTAGATCACAGAGCAATTCCAACGCACCACCTCCTCCACATAACGGTGGTGGACATACGATAACGCCTGGCGATAATCCACTGCCTGGGACGTTAGGTTTAACTTGCACAACTGGCATAAAATCAATAATCATGAGTTATGATTCTCGGACACATTGCACCATTTAATTTGATTCGTTAAAAAAAATAGCACGCATAACGCATAGACCCTTCTGATAAGTTAGTCTCAGTAGGCTGCGATTCCAATGGAATCTAGCGATGGAAAAAAAAGGTCGTTGGTGGCTGAGATGAAGGAGTATTCAATATATTGGATAGGTTTTTATTGAATTTCCGCTTGAACGATCCACTATTTTATATTTTCTTTCACCTATGGGCGTCCATTGTCCAGTTTGTTTATTTTTCACATAATGTTCTTTCTCAAGAGTATGTGCTCTTACTCGAAACCAAATGGTTCTAAGAGCGTTTAATGGCAGTATTTCAAGATACATTCACCTTGAAGAAGAATGTCATAAAACTTTCTCAAAACTTTTATCAGGTTTTATGAAAGTTACAAAACGATATCTTGAGAGGGGACTCAAGTATCTTATAAAATTACTTATTATGTGAATTACACTTATAAATGATGTAGTTTTATGGAGGTTTCTTCAAGTGTTCTTTAATCACTCTTAAGAACTGTTAATCAATTAAAACCACCTTAACTTGGAAAATGCCCTGATAAAACCAGATGATCTCCATAATGCTTTGATAAAACTACCATAAAACATGAATAAAACCAATTTGCATTTGAATTGTTACTTGGGTTAAACAGGATTTGGGATGCCAAGCTTTCAAACACCGTTAAGTTCGTGGAGTTTCGGAAACTTCCATGAAGAAAGGGCTTGAAAGAGCAACTCTCATACTATCGCGGCACGCCGGACGAAACTTCGTCTTTTCAGATGACAGGTTATTTGTCCTGCACCACACATCGGCACAATTGATCGGGGTTCTGCCAAATTGCACCAAGTGCCTATCGAAAATCATCAGTTTCGTTCTACATAATCTAACGGAACTTTTCAGCTAAAGATAAATCACAGCAGTAGCTCTTGAAGTTTGTAACCAACAGCCAATTTGAGTGATCCATCTTCATAATACACCGGAAAAAGATCCTGTGAAGATTGTATAAGTTTAGTTACGCACAATGACGTGAAAGCCGCTTGGTGCAGAACCCCGACCAATTCTGAAAAAGACGGTCAAAAACATGTTCACCCTTTTGTCATCATTTTGACCTTAGTACTAGGTCCTCACCAAGTTGAGTGCCTTCCTGAAGAGTTGCCCAAATTGTTGTTCCGTTTTTTTAAAAAAAAACACGCCTAACCTTCCATAAGGGATTGACTACACTTTCAAATTCTAACTTTTTCTAGCTACGAGATAACGAATTATTGTCTTCGACAAAGTTGTAGAGCAAGATTAAGCAAGATTTAAGAAAAAATGCTCAAAACACTAAGTTTCCAGAGCCTAACGTTAAAGAGATATGGTTTGTTTTCTTTCAGCACTACCTTAAGAATCGGTTTTTTGAGATAATTAGTAGTTTGTTTAAATTTGAGGATTTCTAAAAAAATGTAGGAATTATTGAAGAACATATTTTTGATGAACACAACAATGCTCTCTGACGACCAAATTTTGATATATGGTAATTCAAGGGTTTGTGTGACGTCATAATCAACCGCCTCAAAAAGGGTGGTGGGGTCTAAAACAGACTGTATTTGAAAGATGATCTTATGAACTAGTATTCCTAAAATTCTCAGCGTTAGGTACCGAAGGGTACCTAGTTAAACCTCAGTTTAAAACAGTTCAGGTTATAAGCCAATTAATATTTCACATGTGACGTAATATTCTAAAAAAATGGAAATAAACTAAAAATATATTGATATGCGGGTCCTGGCGGCGTCTCAAATTGATTGTATTTGACAAATTATCTTATGAACTAGTAATTCTGAAATTTCAGCGTTGGGTATCAAAGGATACCTGGTTAATTCTTTATACAAAATAGTTTAGTAGAAGAAGAAAAATATACTGAGAAGTGTAACCCAAGTAACATTGCCAAGACCAACCAGCTTTCTTAAGTTTTATTAAAATTTTATGAAAGCTAGTAAAAATCAATTTGGTTATATTATGGCAGTATGAGGTGCCAAGAGGTTTCAACTTCTATTCAGGTTTATGAGATCTTACATAGCTTCTTTACAACGATCCTAAAACCTTGTCTTCTAAAATTCCTTTTACTCCTATCAAAGGTTTTACTTTGACTTTGTGACCTCGTTAAAAGCTGCTCATACAAATTATCTTATTATAGTCAGTTGAGAAAGCATTTTAAAACCATTTTGCTTCCAGTAAATGCATTAAACGGCAAATTGGCATTGAGGAATGCAACCAAATGGCCAATCAGTTTTATAGTAGCCATTGCGAAGATAAATTAGGTTTTTGGCAAAACTGTGATTTCTTCCAATCGCCAAATTGAAATACATTAAATAATTGAATTGTGGAAAAATAAATTCAACAAATTTTAAATGTAATACAAATGAACTGTAGATCAGAGACCAATTTTCTCAATCTTTCAGATGACCTTATAAAATTCCATAATTTTTCATGAAATTCATGATTAATTTATCGAATATATTTGTTTCAATTTTGTTTTTGTTGATGTAAACTCGCATAATCTCCGAGGCGAATTTGTTTTCAGTTCTTATCGTGCTAATATTTACCTGAAAAATAAATGAGCATAGAATTTGGAGCATGATGAGCTATAAAAAAACTCAAATTGTTTTAGATATTTTACTTTCAAACAAAATAAGTGCGGCAAGCTTGTGCTTGGTTTCATCGAGTAAGGTGTTAAGATCAGCGCTTTGCTAAATTTCGTGACGGAAGTTTTGCTAAATTTCGTGACGCCAAGCTTAAAAAAATGTACGGGAAGGATCATAGTGTGCTTCAGCTTTCTCATACAGTGAATTTGGTCGTAAACTGGTATCGGGCAAATTTGACCGACTTTTGGCCAAGAATGAATGGCCTCCCAGTTCGAATGTACATCAGAATATATTGAACTCGGTGTAATACAAACTATTGCTTCTTAGTTGTTCTTATTTTTCTGCAAGCTTCAAAATAATCCAATCGGAGGTCAAATTTAAGTGAACATTTCTCGTATGCCATTTTCTGCGAATTCACCCTTTACTACTTAATTTCTCCCGTGTAACCTATAAACTCATCCAGCAGTACTCCAATAAAAACAATTTATTGTTTTTAATTGACAGACAAAGCAACCAGGAAAATCGTGAGGCCAAAGCCTGCTGAGAACCTAAACACATGCAAGCTCTCTATCTCTCTCTCTTCAGCTGGATAGCCTCCACTGCAGTCCACAGAAATTAGTAACAAGTTAATTACGAACGAACCGATTGCTGATTGCCTTCGCGTTTCCTGAAGGAATTCATCCCTCTATCGTCACGTAGACCCCGAGCTGCGATGGACGTCGAATAATTGATATCTCACGATCCAAGAGCTGTGTGCGGCCCGGCGCGCGGTGGCCGAAGGGACAAAATGGCGTTCATCGCCATGCTTTCGCGCGCTATTATGACCGGAGAGTACTCATTACCAACATCGATTTCTCCCTTCCTTGTGGGCAAGCAGAGTGTGGCGCTGCTTCTGCCGGTGACTAGGCTCGCGGGGGGACGGGGGATTTAATAATCCCCACCAACCGACGATGGACTCTGCCGTGCGCGGCAGTGGTGGAAAATTGCTTTTCGTCTTTTCTCCTCCTAGTTAGTCAGAGGGTGTTCTGTGGGAAAATGGGGTTCGCTCACGATGACCGTTCCGGGTGTAATTGAAACTTCGTGGAACTCGATTCTCGACTGCAGCACGGCGATGGAAATCTGAGTACAATTCAATTAATTTTGGCGCCCCCTTGAAAGTTTCAGCGGTGCTGCTCCCGGCGGTGCTCAACCTTGTGTGGAGAGAATCAGTGAGTAGCTATGCGCTGCGGAACTTCACTCGACTATTGGTGTAGGGTTTTTTTTCGAGCACAAGCAGTGAAGTGTCCATAATCCAATAAAGCCGGATTCGGAATCGGTGACGAGCAGCCACCATCACACCGTGGCTCTGCGGCGATTAAGTTCTCCGGTTACGCGAAGTTACGTGCGCGTATTCGATTCAATGGCTTTCTCGGCGAGGGTGGGGTCAAATGAAGCCTTTTCAGAGCTTCTCGTTGTTGGCGATGGGATTGTTCGATCGAATGCAGATTAACGCAAAGGGTTCTTTGAATTCAACATTTTTCGACAAGTCTGAAAATCTATTTCCAAGAAATTGTTGCTCCCCTGTCTTCGCTGGAAAACAGCTGATATCCACAACCGGGGCATGGCTTCCCACAATCTAACTCGTTCATTGACCTTCGAAAACCTTTTTCCAGCGAATCCAGGTCACACAAAACTACAACAGAAGCTCTCCTGAACCCCCATCATCCTTCACTGTCTATCCCCTTTAACGGCCAACACTCAATCTACGCCTGCTTCCAAACCGTTATTGTCTTTCTCTCTGGCTCTCCTCATACCGACCGGTAAATCTAGACTAATTTCAAATTTCCGAGAAACATCCTTACAACTGACCGGAGCTGCAACCCAACACCCCATCGACGTGTCGTTCCTTTACCGCACACATACACACACACAACCCTCAGCCCCAAACCAGCGGAGGCGAAAGAGCGAATAAAGGTGTTCACGTCAAGTTCCCTTCCGTGGCATTCTTTCTCCCCCTCCATGCCTCGTTTCTGTTTGTATTCGCCAACCGACGCGCGCGTATGTGACAGTAGTGGCAGTGCTAATTAATATATCGCGATTAGCAGCAGTCCAGCTCGCACCGATGCGTCCCTTTTGCTTCGTAGCGCGAAAGCGATTATTTACGATAAACTTATTATGAGCATTATTTTTCAACTCTTCCATCCCCCAACCCCAAGCTCACGTGGATCGATGTCCAATCCCCTCATGCTGCACCTGGTTCTTTATTACCACGCTTAAATCTTTATCGATTGTATGATTTTCACACCTTCGTCGAAGTCGGTCGGAACGGACATCGGAATCCTGGCCCGGACGGGACTGGGCGAGTGTCAACAACGTGGCCAACACTTCGCACCTACCCCCTGCACACAAAGCTCTGGCTTTGGCCACAGTCAGTCAAGCTGGACCCACTGTGTATCAATACGACGACGACGACGACGACGACGGTCAGCTCAACACCTCCACTCAGTCACAAATAGCCTGGCATATATTTAACCGGACGGCAGCAGCACTTGCAGGGTTCTATTCGGAGAAGTTCCCCTTGCACGCGCAGAACCCTTTCCCATCGAGAGGGAGGAGAGAGAGAGGCCATAAATAGGATTACACTAATGTCGTATGCATAACTTTTAAATTTAAAGCTTGAACTCGTTTAAGGTATAAAGAACTGGTCATCGACTACACGGCTACGGGCGAGGCTTTCCATTGTGCTCCCATTGCTTACCGGACTGGGAGAGTGGAGAATTGCGCTTGCACTATTTCGCACCTTAAGGAAAACCGAAGCGAATGGCAGTCTGTTGCGATTGGAAATGTGCCTATTCAACGGAGGGGTGCAGCAGTCATGGTTCGACGTAGAGTTAAGCCACTGACAGGTGCTGGAGGTGTTGACAGATATCGAGTGACGAATTAATCGCGGAGATTTGCATCTCCGTGCACAAACAAAACACGAGTTTTGTTCATCAATCGGATAAACGAGATACAGTCGGGTACCGATTTTTACGGTTTCGATCTTTTCGGGCAAACCGTAAAGATCGATACCCGCAGGTTATGGGATTTTCGCTAATTGGGGGAAATGAGGTCTATCACAGTTGTTTCAAGTTATAAATATCTACAGTCCGTAGCAGAACTGTTGTACGGGGTTGGATCAACAAATCTGTGGCATTGGATTCCGGTTTACTTAGGAATTTCACCGCTGGAGGCGCTGAACTTTAGAGTAACTTAATATATGAGTGCCGTGACGCGTTGGGATAAGTAGTAATTGGTTTCCACTTAGAAAACCTCGAAAGCCTCACCAGCTAGGACATATCAGTCTTCAGTAAAATTGTCCTAGTGGCCAAGCCCTTCCTATAGGTGGTCACACAAGTTCGGAATTCGGTCACTACGTGGCACTAGTGTGAGTATAATCTTCCTGTTTATGATTGCTAACTATATCTCGATAGCCTTACTAGTTAGGGCGATGCTTTCTTCAGCAAACTAGTGGCCAAGCCCTTCCGGGTGGTATTCTATGTGTTCGAAACTCACTCACTGTGTGGCGCTAGTGTGCATATGGGCCTGCAGGTTTATTATGCTATATCTCGAGAGCTTTGATAATTAGGACACTGGTTTCTTCAGCAAACTTGTGTTAATACGCACAAAGAAGTTGTTTCAAATAGTGTTTTTTTTTTTTAAGTGAACGTAGTGTTAGTAGTGTAGTCTGCCGGAACGATCCGTCTCTGGAAAGCATGTGGCTTAAGCACCACTCCATAAAGGGTGACTGCACACTCAATTTGTATTGCCCGGTTAAGACTCTTCTCAGGGCGAGTCCATTTATTTTCCTGGAAAGGATTTATGGATCGAACCAGCCGACTTTACACTAAAACGACCAAACCGGAAGACCCTATTAATTTCCTGAAATCATAACCACGATAGCCACTCAGAGAATCGGAGAACGAAAACTCACCAACACCTAAAACCTTCACTCGAGAGAATCTATCCTCATCGGTAGTCCCATCACCTGCCACTAGACATCGCCCCGAACTGGAAGTACGTTCTTCCACACAAAATTAACACTCATATGAGAGACGGGACATAAACTCTAAAACGGAGTGCGCGAAATGATGTCAAACATTCAGTCAATTAACCTAGCGAGATGTAGCATAAACATTTCTTTATTAACTAGAGCTCAATAGACGGTGGAATTGGACAAACTACTACATAATATTTATTAGTCTATTTAGTTTTGGTTGTCGATCTTACTGTCTCCTACATGTGTGCGTTTTCGAACTCCCTATCTGATTCTCGTGTGCTCATGTGCGCTGTCCTGTTCCTTTACGTCACGTCGAATTGGCAACTCAGCTCCGATCGAGTCTGCGCTCCTGGAACAACGTTTCTTGATTTATTTAGTTAACTTTCTATGCGCGCATAATTGGCGGGATTCCGATGACGAGCTCTCGGATAATTAGCGGATGGCTCTTCAGTTCAAACTGGCAACTGATTCATTAAGCAGTAAATAATATCTTGGAAAAAAAGTTCTAGCGTTGCAAGAAATTTTGTTTCATAGCAAAATATCCAAAACAAATTGAGTTTTTTCACAGCGTATCGTGCTCCAAATCATATGCGCATTTAATTTTATGGTGAATATTGGCATGATAAGAGCCGAAAATTATTGTGCCTCTGAAATAATGCGAGTTTAAGTCTACAAAAACAAAATTGCATCAAATATTTTCGATAAATTAATTATGAATTTCATGAAAATTTATGGAATTAAACGAGGTTATGTAAAAGAATGCAAAAATTTATCTCTGATCTACAGTTCATTGGAATTACACATAAAATTTGCTGTGTTCATCTTTCCACATTTCAGTTATTTCATATATTTCAATATGGCGATTGGAAAAAATCACTGTTTTGGCAAAAAGCCAATTTATCTTCGCAATGGCTACTATAAAACTCTTTCGTCATTTGGTGGCTTTCCTCAATGCCAATAGGCCATTTAATGCATTTACTAGAGGCAAAATGGCTTCAAAATGCTTTTTCAACTGATCATAATAAGATAATTTGAATGAGTCCTTAAACGGCATTTAGAAACAGCATTTTACGAGTTCATGAAGTAAAAAAAAAAACCTTTGATAGGAGTAAAAGGAACTTCAGAAGACAAGGTTTTAAGATCGCTGTAAAGAAGCTGTGTAGGTTCTCATAAACCTGACTAAAAGCTGCTAAAAACAGCTTTCATAAAACGTTAATAAAACATTATTAAGTTGGATGGTTTTGGTAATGTTATTTGGGTTAAGCACGCTAAATTACCTGTAGATTTGGTAGCCTATCAACTATTTCGCACACAATGCCTTAAACGCACACTTGATTTAGCTCTATCTATTTCATTAAAAAAAACTTAATTAATCTAAACACTTGACATCACTTTAAATTACCTACTTCAACTAACAAAAACGATCACGAACAAACGCGTACACTACCAAATCGTTGATAAGTCACCTACGGAATGATCTGGACTATGAATCCTCAGAATAAAGTAACATAAAATTCTCAGAAACCGGAAGTTTATCATTTCCCGAAACCCTTCGTGTACTATCGTGAATCTGAAGGCACGAAAGATGATTTGGATCGTGTAGTGCTAGGACTGTCTCTTTCTTACCTTATCCATAAAATTAAATGGACCCGTCATAGAAAGTATTACAGCTGAAATGTTGCTGGTCTCGCCTACCCTAAGGAAATAAATTCATCTAGATTAAAGCACTCAAGTTATGTACAAACTCTACACATTTACAGATCGTTACAGTAGCCAAGCCCTTCCAAATAGTGGGCAAGTTTATTCGGAATTATCTCACTACGTGGCGCTAGTGTGCATATGGACTTTCAGTTTTGTTATGCTATATCTAGAGCATCTTATCAGTTAGGACATCGCTTTCTTCAGCAAACTTGTGCTAGTGACCAACCCCTTCCGGGTGTTAGTCACATTAGTTTGGAATTCATTCACTATGTGGCATATCAGCCTCAAATTAAAGTATGCTATGCCTAGAAACCTTTTTTAGCTAGGGTTTTGCTTTCTTCAGCTAACTTCTGCTGGTGCTTCAATTCTTCTATGTGAAATCTTATAAGTTGGGAATTCACCCACTACGTGACATTAGTGTGAATACCAGCTTCTAGCTTGTTTCTGCTTTATTTCAGGTCGGTCAATCAGACGAAGGTCGGGGTGGCCTCAGCTGTATACAGAAGTTGTATCCATTCTCTTCTGCCCATGGTTGCATTCCGACAATCTCACTTTTTACTTGATCGATCCACCTTGCTCGTTGCGCACCTCTTTTTCTTGTGCCTGTCGATTCGTTTTCGTGATTCATTTCAACAGGGCTAACGTCCAACATTCTTATGACATGCCCAGCCCATCGCAGTCGGCCGATTATAGCGGTGTGAATGGCAGGAGGTTCTCCCAGCAACTTATGCAATTCGTAGTCCGTTTTCCATTTGAACCCCGCCGTAGATCGTAAGCAAAACCTTCCGTTCGAAGATACCGCCTCGATTTCATCACCGTTGATCTGAGCTCGAAGGGGAAGGCTCAATTTGGCGTAGCAAGATCCATGGGGTCGGTCTACCGGTTAGTAGTCAATATATACTAGTTGCCTATATACTGTGAAATATTGACAGCTCCATCACTTTGCTTAAGGCATTTATGGCCAGAACAGTGAAACAACTTCGATCTATGGTTTTTTCGTACCGCCTGAGATTTTTGCTAATTGGCGGAAATAAGGCCTATCTCAGCTGTTTCAAGGCATTATACTCTACAGCCCTCGGCAGAATTACTGTTTTAAGTAAGGTCATAGTGATTGAATTCCGGTTAAATTTAAAATTTCACGGCTTGGAGCGCTTTAGTTTCGAGTTACTAAGAATTAGTATAGTGACGCTATGGAATAAGGGATACTATGTTTCATCCTATATTATCTCGGGAGTCTCACCAATTAAGACACATCACTTTTCAGTAAACTTGTCCTAGTGATAAAGCTCTTCCTAGAAGTGGATTCTATTGGTTTAACTAAGAAAATTTTTGTGCGTATATTTATTTGCTTTTCTATCTCGTTACATACCGTTTTTGTTGTATTGGTTCTTATTCTTTCCATAGCGGTTTCACATTACATAACGGCCAGGACGGCTGTGAGGTACAGTTCTATGTGGAAGAAAAAAACTAGAACTGTTTGACTCGCTCACACCACAATAAAATTTTGGTATTCCGATTCCGGGCTTTTCGAGTATTTTTTTTCTGCTGGCTCAAATAGATCCAAGCAGCAAGATCTCTCGAAGATCATCCGTGCCAACGGGAAAAAAAGCCCCTATTGAGAAAACTATCAGGAGACCAGGAACCTCTGGGTGCGAGAACTTGTGCTGCGACATCTCTCTGATTTACTCCTTTAATCTGATCCGGAAGCATTTTGTCATAAAATAACAATATCCAACTTAAAATCATTACTTATACCGTTGAAAAACGATTCATCAACGGTTTTTTGATAAATATATTAACTAACGGTGATTTATGGATATCAGGAACAATATTTAGTGCGCAAAATTTTCATTAGCTGAAAATATATTCTTCTCACATTCGACATTCGACGTATCAAATTTCATGATTTTTCATGAACAGTCTACTGCTAGCCTTGAAATTGACTTATGAACTGAACATTTATTATCGTATCTTAGCTCTAAATCGTTTCGTAAACATGGAATTTGTAAACATTCTTATTGCTTTTTATCTGGTTAAATGCTATCATTGCACCATTCTGTATAATGCACGAAATGAGCTTCGTGAAGACCAGCCAATCGCTGTTTCTCTTTTATCGTACTCATGCAAAATGGTGTTGCTGCTGGGATGAGCGGGAATAATTTATCCATCCCAAAATAAAAATCAAAGCGCTGTCGAGAGCTATAACTCCATGCTCATTAATCAAGCATTTTCTCACGCGTCAGCATGGCCTGATGAGATCAATCACGGATTTAGCAACAGCACTTTCCAAAATAAATAAAAACAATAAAAAACACTCAACAACTACATGTGGTTGCGCTTTTTTTTTGTCAATCACATTTCGAGTCGATAAAGTAGATTTGTCAGTCCTTTGTGCAACCACCAGAGAGACGTTTCTTTTTAATTTGTGAAAAAAAATTCGTTGCTCTTAGTATTGTTTTCCTACAATGCACGAATGTTCTTTCTGTGTCAACAAAACCTTCGTGCTTTTGACAGTTGCGCGTGTACCATTAATTACGAATGTATCTTCCTAAAAAGTACAAATCAGTTTCGTTGCAGAAAACAACGAATGGATTTGTGAGTATTACCTTCTATTTTGTGCTATAAACTTAAATTAACTTTCAGTGTGATCATATTGGCCATTCCGGGAGAACCCGGGGGAACCGTTAATGATGGGACAGATACAAATTTTCGCCGACACATGCCTTTCGACGGCTCAAACTTCATGACTTTTTGTTAAAAATCTTCTTCTAGTCTACTTCTTAACTGAATTCTCAACAGATCCCGTAACCTATGCTGACAACATGAAACGTGAAGTTATAGCCAAGGCTTCACATTTTAAAGGCAAATTTACATTTTTGCGTTCACACAACAATTTTAGCCACTACAACGCGTTGTAACGTTGCAACGGTTCAAGCCTTACTTTATACTACATATTAAAGTACGATATTTTTGCCAAAATAACCATCCTTACAATCATTTTCAACTTTTGGATCAGGTTCATCAGTTTAGCATATACAATAGACGTTTTAATTATGGTTCATTTTCCGAAGATCGAGATGATTAAAGCAAAAGTTGATCTCTCCGATTTTTCTAAGCGTCATTGAATCAATTTAAAAAATAGAAAATCGACATCATTAGGATCGATCTTGTAAATATTAATCCAGGATCACCCAATCTTAGTTTACATGTAAATAGAGGCCACTGTCATTGGTCGATTTCAAGGCTAGAAATAGACTGCTCAAAAAAAATTCTGAAGTTTGAGCCGTCAAAAGGCGCGATTCGGCAAAAATCTGTATTTGTCCGCAATCGTATTAAAAAGAGCAGTTCTGACAATAAACTGAAAAGTTGGGACTCTTATGAGCATTTGGACTGCAAAGACTTCAAAATTGGTCATATAAATTTTCCACAATGTGAATTTAAAATCCGGGTCCATATAACCTTACTCAGACCTTACTCGTCACAAAATGTTAACACCCAAGGAAGGTTAAGTAAACAAGTTACCCCGCATGTCATACGGTACCAGTAACGGCTATGTAGAATTAGTCAAGAGCTACAATTTTATCATACACCATTATCTTGAGTTCGGCTTCTGATACAAGCTACCGGTAAATTTATCCGAATGCATCCAATGACTATTTACAGCACTGGTTTCTACCGAAACCAGTAAAACAGTAGTGTTATTAAAAATTGGTTCCTCAAAATCGTTTGTTAGTTGCATTAGAAAACTCAATGTCATCTCTAAATCTCTTAGATCGTTAATACCACTGTCATCAGGGGAACTATTTTACTTCCAATTTAGACGCGTCAGCATGCGTACACAGCAAAAAATAATGAAAACTACATGTGTTGTAAAACGTTCGATTGGTAAAAATATATCGATGTAATCAATTGTTTTATTGAATTTTAAATAAAAAATAATGCACATACCTGGAGCATTGATAAACATTGAAAAATACGTGTACTTTCATTTGACATACGTCAGTACACGTCGCAGCAATACTAAATCTTACTGAACACGTTTTCCAATGCATATCCTTATAAATTTAGATGATCATGTAAATATAGACCATTTAGCATTGAATTTTTTTCGAACAAGCTTCCATCCTGCTTTTCACGACTTGTTGTCATTCAGCGTTCATCAGTGGAGAGCAACGGAGTAAATTTTTGACTGCAGCTTCTAAAGCAGTTTACACTCGGTAACTTATTAAATAGTTAATAGTAAATTTAAGTAACAAATGACGAATCGTGTGAAGTAGATGTTATTGCTGTTTAGAACCCATAGCGATTTGAGCTATTCACTGACTCTTACTTATCCGGATTCACTCATCGCAGCAACCTGAATCTTCTCAATATATGGATATCAATGTAATGTTAGATGAAACTTATCAGTTTTTAGAAACGTATTAGATTATCATTTTGTCATGTTGAAAACATGAACTTCAGCTGCAGCCTGAATATTTTTTTTTTAAGAAACGGATGTCGTATTGTTAATCTGATTTTTTTCATTAATTATGATTTTTCCTGCCACTTGACGCAAATTCCTTGCATGTTTGGTCAACCAAGCTATTGATTGGGGTAATTAATGAGCCAATAATTTTTTTTCCCGACTCATATCTCTCCCACTCTCTTGTGAAAAATAAATTTGGATGTACTAATCAACGATGCGAGTATCAAAAGTAGCTCTTGTAAGATTCAATCGAGCAAATATTACATCATGTGATTTTCAAGTCGTCTAAATTTAAAACTTCATGTGATTTTGAAATTATTTGCATGCTCTATTTATGTGCATGAAAATAAATTGAAAATTACAAAATAATTTTAACTGTATAGAGGAACCGGGAAACATGTAACGTCATATACCCCATCTACATCCACTGGTAGTTCTTAGATCAGCCCTAATTAGTGATTGACACATATTCAATGCAAATCAGTTGGTTGAACACTTAAATTGAACCTTAGCTAGTTAGCTATGCTGCTGTTGTTCGATATATTTTCTGAAGGTTCGCTGAAAATATATGGTTGTCACAAAACTTACCAAAGCTCGATTCAAAGTAATTCTGGACGCACGGTTTAATACACCAACGCGTCTCTGGTGGTTGGAACAAAAAACAGTTATTTGTTGTTGTTTCATTGACGAAGAAATTGGTGAAAAGTTTTTCTCGATTGATCGACGCATCTCAAAATTACGGATCATGGAATTTGAGAAAAGAAAATTAATTGTGGACAAATATCTTAAGAATTCTTCATGGTCTGCCTAAAAAACAGCAAAAGTGTTGAAATTTCCAAAGTCATCAGTATGTCTTGTAATCAAACGTTACAAGAATACTCTGAGTTTGGATAGTGCACAGCGCATCTATCATAAAAGTGGCACTAAGGACAAAGAACTGAGAAGAAAAATGTCGAGGTACGTGCAAGGCAACCCAGGTGTCTCCATACATGATTTGGCAAAGAAATACGATTCCAACTTTTCCACCGTGCGTAACATCCTTTCAAGAGAAGGATATAAGTCTTTTTGTGCCAGTAATCATCCGAATCGCTTACTGAAACAAAATTTAGTGGCCAAAAAGCGAGCACGATTAATATACAAACGAGTTTTAACGAAATGTGATGGCTGTATTATAATGGATGACGAAACATATGTGAAAATGGATTCTAAACAAATCCCTGAACGAAATTTTTACCTGTTTGAAAACTAATGATTTGGCAAGGAACCTGCGGTTGTGGCCTTAACACCAAGGTTTTCATCACATCTCACACAATGACGTCGAAGATTCACATTAAAGAGTGTCTGAAAAAGCGGATTTTACTCTTCATTCGGCAACACAAGACCAACGTTATGTTTTGGCCGGATCTAGCCAGCTGCTACTACCATAGACTAACTCTAAGACCAGTAGGTCCCGAACAAATACGATTTTTTTTTCTTGGATCAGTCAGTACTAGCAAATCGGTCTCAAGCTCGGTCCCAAGCTTAATAATGCGCCCCTTATAATGAACTCACACGAACACACTCTCAAATATTCTGTCAAAATAACACAGCAAATCAAAACAAAGGCGCAAATATGTATAGCAAGGTGCTGGCTTCAAGGTGTATTTTGGGCCAAGGGGTTCTACAACAGTGAACAAATTTCAAATCGCTAGTTGCATATTGACTGTTGCTACTACTCTAAGGTACTAGAATAGTAGGCTGCAAAAATAATGATAATAATTTCGTTATATCGTTTGAAGCAGACAAAATACCCTTTTTTTGACGTTTTGATCAACCGTGTATATTGTTCAATTTTTGAGTAATGATCACTTTTTTATTCCTTTATTATCAAGATTTTCAGCCCTGGGCTGGTTCATCTCCCGTAGTAGTCACTCAAATACCTTTTGTGTATTTTCGTAACTTTTCTGGGGGTGAGATTCTAACTCGTGACTTTGGTGTGAGAAGTATGGATGAAAACCACTACGCTGGGGTCACCCCCTAATGATCACTTGAATGCGTCCAAATTTACTTTGAATCGGGCTTTATTAGTTCCTTGTTTGAGTAACGCGTTGCCTCGTGGAAAAAAGCCATTGCTATATTTCAAAACACGTCAAAGTGAAAACTTTTCAGACTTAAACAACGAGGAAGAATAATCATCAGTTTTAAACATACTCTCGGGCAGTTTTAAGCCCCTTATCTCGCAGTTTTTCCCAATCTAAACCATAAATCCTATTCCAAAGTATGGGAAAATCTAACCCACAGCCTACCCATCAAGCGGAAACATAACTTTGTCCGCATCCAAGCTAATCACGCCACATACTTGCAATTTAGCTGCAGCAGTCATCAACCATTCTCGAGCATCAGCCCATTCCATAAACATCGATTTATTGCGTGCACAAAATAAATTATTTATAATCGTTTTTCTCGTTCCCCGTCCATATCCGTCTCAGGCCCAGAGTAGTCAGCTGAAGACGACGACAATCACGGCCGACTAACTGGCAATTGCGCTTATCCAGTACCTACCTTTCATACCGATAGTGGTTTTAGTAGTAGTTCATGAGAAAATTCACTCGCGTTCCTTTCGTGGAACTTTCTTGGAGTGCTTGATAATGATGATGTGTGCATGTCATTATTGGGGCTGCCCGTCTCCGGATCTTGCCAGCGATCGCCTTAATTCGAAGTTAATAATTCGCCTGAGTTGAATGCATGCGCGCGCCTTCGATTTGCTTCTCTTTCTCTCGCACCGATCCGGAAGATTGACAACCCGTGGCGGCGCTCGGAACCATCTCTCACACACAAACACACACAGAATCCGCAACCTCGTATGCAATTTTCCCCGATTAGAGTTTGCACATGCAAACCAAACTCACTGGGTTTGCAAGCAACAAACTCGAGTCGGCCGATGATTATAAACGTATTAAAATTCGATTAACTTTCAGCAACAAATGACGAGGAAGAGTTGCCGGTTTTTTATCCCGCGTTTCGATAATGCGAAAGCGATCCACAGGTTCAGATCGGCTTTAGTCGGTGGGAAACTGGTTTGATAAGGTCCTTCGGGGCTCGTTTTGGTTAAAGTGTTTCTCATTGTGTATAATTTCTGGCCCTTAATGGATCGAGTAATGACCGTACGCAAGTTCAAGGGCGCGTCCAACAGCGGTTTGCAACTTGTCAGACGTCGTCCCCATCTGCAACCGTTTTCTAACCTCGAATTCCCACAAGGTGCTGTCGACCGAGCAGCTGCCAATCAGCATAATCAAACAACGGCGATGATGGCTGCGTTAGTCAGCTTTGATCTGGAAGCGCCACCGTCACCTCGTTTGAGCCGAAAAAATAGCAGGGCATTTGCAATTCCATCCCTTCGCCCATCGCAGCAATCGGCGAATAAAGATGTCTCTGTCAAAAACATCCGACTTGAAGCAAGTGACCTCGGCCCGACTCAGGCGATCATAGCCATAAATAATCCGTAAGGGCTTCCTGCGTCGTCGATGATCCCTGCCGACCGGGCGCGCTCAGTCTGCCTAACCAAAAGGTAAGATTGTTCATTCAGATGTCAATAAATTTAATAAAAATATTGTAAAAGTATCCATATTGAAAAACAATTGCCCCAGAGAAGCGGAACCGGCCGCGGTCTCGGGGCCGGTACAAATTTATTCAGTAGCCTTTTAGTGACTTTATTTGTTCCGCGAAGCAAAACAGCGACCGGCGATCCCACGGGATCTTCCGTCCTTCCCCGTGCCCCCGTGCCCCCGCACCGATTGCATATGGAGCGCCCCAGAGCATAAAGGACCGGCGCGTAATGCTGATTGTATTTACTTAGCATAATAACAGTTCCGCTCTCTCTCTCTCGGTGCTGCCGCTCGCGTATGTGTGATAGTTGAAGGCGCACCGAGCAGAAAGGAAGCATAAATCCATTCGGAAGGGACGTAATAAATTTTTGACGTTTGTTCTTCGCAGGTGATGGCGGAGGGAGCAGGGGGGCGAGTTTCTGGGAAAGGGGCAGTCTCACAAGAAAAACACAAAAGGTTGCACATTTTTACACGCCCGGGGCGTGCGAAGCTACAAGGATATATGGACCTATTGTTCTTCGCGTAGTGGCGGCTAGAAGTGGCATCAAGTGACCGAAGGTGTCCATTTTCGTACTTTGAGGCTCGGCGCACGCAGAGGCCTTTTGTGGCCCCAATCGAATATACAATGTTATTGTTTTTTCTGCTGCGAAGGGGTCACCCTCCATCAGCTGGCTGCCGTCCAACGCCGGAGATGGATTGCATTTCAAACGAGTTCTGACTGGCGGTATTTCGGTAAGCGATTGGAGTTGACAGTTTCAAGAGAAAGACATCAACATTCTGGGGAATGGTATATGAATGAAATATCGTCATAACCTTCAAAATTCGCCTACCTCACAAAATCAGCCAACCGAAACTAAAGCTCACCAACAGGGATGCCATATTCACAGACACGACTGTAAATTTGCAGACTTTTCATTTTAATTGCAGACTTTTTCTAACGATGCAGACATTTACTAGACATTTTATTTATGTGCAAGACTTTTACAGACATTTCTGGAGTAATTCATGTTAAGGGCCTAAGAGAGCCAATTGTAAACAATGGCTTTAAATGTCGATTTCTCTGGAATCTTAAATCAATCTCGTGAAATAAAAGCAGCATCTGGTAGAAGAATGTAAGTTCTACCATATAGAGTAGCTGGATATAGTAGGATTTTTGTGATCCGTGAGAGATCAACGTTGAAAGTCAATGTTTACAAATGGCTTTTAGGCCTTAATCATGAATTACTCGAGATTTGAAATATTTTTTCTAAATTTCAAAAAAAGGTATTCTCTGAAGTTCGGATTTAAACGTAAGAGGATCTGAACAATATAGTAGATATGGTAAGAATCTTTGCTGAAA
Organism: Aedes japonicus; assembly: GCA_034211315.2. Classification (NCBI taxonomy): domain Eukaryota; kingdom Metazoa; phylum Arthropoda; class Insecta; order Diptera; family Culicidae; genus Aedes; species Aedes japonicus. The sequence continues at coordinate 61,081 of JASCZW010005648.1, forward strand.
TATTTTAAAATATCGTAGGTATCATTTAAAGTAGAAATCCTTGAAGAAACGAAAGCGGTGGGCCACATGGAGACACGATGGGCCCGGAGATAAGTATCGTATAGGCCCTTTCCGAGGGTAACATCGAGTCCTTACTTATGGTAGTGTTCAATCTCACGCGTGTTCAAACCCATGCGAAAAATTACTGTCAAAACGTTGGTAATATGGGTCCTTTGCTATTAAGTCACAACGAAAATCAAGGTTCACAACAATAAAATTAAATTTGAGAAATTTAGAGACTTAGAGGCAAAAAAAGCTTCTCCTATGCTCAGGTAGAAACTTCTCAGAAGTATTGGGAGCAAGCAGTTCATGCAAGAAGAACCTTCAAAAATTCATTACCGAAGTTCAAGATCATACTTACCAGAATTTCCTGACAGAACTTCACCAAGAATCAGGAGAAGACTTATCAGAGCTTCAGAAGTTCTCTGAAGTTTGGAATTTTTCAGAGGTTTTGGAGTTCTTCCCAGAAATCAAGATTGAATTCCCAGAAGTTCAGAAAAAAAAACTTTCCCAAATTTCAGACGGGAGCTAACCAGGAAGGGCACTACCTATAATTTCTCAAAAAATCAGGAAAAAAAATCCTCAGGATGATGCGTCATCGAAGTTGCGGAAAGAACTTCTCACAAATTCAGGAAATAACTTCCCAGAAGTTCCGGAAGAAACTTCTCGAACGTTTAGTTGGAACTTCCTAGAAGTGCTTGGCAGCTTTTCCAAAGCTCAGAGGAGAACATTTTGCATTTCAGAATACGGATTTCTCGAAATTCTTTAGAGAGAAAAGAATGAAACTTTCCAGGAGCATTGGGGGTTCTTCCTTTTAATTTGAGCACGAATTTCCCAATAGTTCCGTAACAAACTTCCCCAATGTTCTTCGTCCCCGAATTTCAGGAATACACTTACAGGAAGGCATTACCTGCAGGGTCAAGATAAATTGTTTCAAAAAAATCAGTAAAGAGCTATTCAGAAGTTCACAAGAGGACTTCTCAGAAGTTGCGAAGAGACCAAAGGTTTAGTTGGAACTACCCAGAAGTGATAGAGGGCTTCCTTAAAGTTCCTAATCGCACATTCCAGCATTTCTGAATGAGAACTTTTCGAAATTCACGAAATTCCAGAAGTTATGGTAGATTCTTTTGATAAAATCAAGAAGAAACTTTTCAGAAGTATAGGGGGATCTTTTTAGTAGTTCAAGCAGAAATTCAGGAACAAACTTTTCAGATGTGTAAGAGAATACTCCCCTGAAGTTCAGAAGAGATTTTTTAGGCAGTTCAGAAAAGAACTTTTTAGAAGTTCAGGAAGAAACTTCTAACAACTTAAGAAGATTTTCCAAGCAATTCTGGAGAGTACTTTCTCAAAGTTGCAGAAACTTTCCTCAGTAGTTCAGGATAGGATTTATCAGACGTTTGGTCAGGAAAATAATTACCGAATGTTTCCTGAAAGGTAAGGATGAGTCTTAAATGTGAATTTTGTAGAAAATAAGGAGTGACTGCCAAGAAGTTCATGAAAGTATTTTGCCTGAATTTCAGAGAAACTTCCAAGAATAAGCAAAGAGTCATTGCAAGAAGATCAATGGAGCGAGTTTCGCCTAAATTTACGAGATAATCATGACTACCGAAGAAGCAGTCTGTCACAAAGAATCATTCATATGTCCATAATGTATTGATGATCATGGTGATGATGACACCATAGTTTAGATAGGTACACACCATCAATGGTTATAGTTAAATAAAAAAGTCTGTTGGATTTATCAAATGAAAACTAAATTTTGATTTTGATAAACAAAACTGGAAAGAGCGTTACAGGGGGGAAAAATTATAGAAAATCGTGTCATCTATGCAAATGCTTCAAGCTTCAGTGTCACTTTATATAAAAATATGAAACAATAGTGTAAGATCCAATCCAAGAAATGTTTACATAATCACGCAAATAGCGATAATGACATAACTCGCTCTCTTATTAAATCTGTTCGTTGAAAGAAGTCTAATTTTCTAAAAAGAAATTTACAGACTTTTATAGGCATTCCCAGACATTTCAAATTTTTAGAACAGACATTTGAAAAAAAAATCTGGCATCCCTGCTCACCAAACAGCAACTTGTTCTTCATGTTGACAGCCAGTGAAGCCATCCAAGAACGTCTATTTTGATTCCCTTCCATGGCCTCCTAGACAACAACGCCGTCGCTCGAGATCGGATCACTCAAAAACACCCCAAAAACGCACTCATTGCTTAATCAGGCTGAAAACAGGAAGTCGTAAAATGCGAAAGTCTCCTTCAATTAAACCCAGTTCGAGGCCACAGGAGGAAAAAAAACCCCGAGACACACAAAAACACCGACAACCCTACGCACATCAGTCCAACAGGTAGCAGTCCCCGGAGGGACACACAGCGAGCAAGCAAAAGTGGAACGGAAGAATCCCGTCTTCGTCTTTGTCGTCGTCGTCGTCAGAACAGTTGCAAACGTCGTGTATCTTAAAATTGATTATCGAAAGTGACGATCGCCAATCAACCAGATGCGAATCCTCCCGGGGATTGATGAACCTTCGAAAAGGAAAACAAAAAAAATCGAACTCCGATCTTTGCTTTCGTCTAATTTATTAGAATTTTTAACCTTCGTTGGCGGTAGGCAGAGTGGCCACGGTGCGCCGAAGCGCAGACAACCGGAATTCGGTTGACGTTTGTGGTTTGGTTTTTGCGGCCCTTTTCGATTGTTTCTTTTTTCGGGAGGGCAAAGTCTCATTCATTCCGGAATGCTGTGTGGTCGGTTGGAAGTCGATCGGCTATCGGAAGATCTTGCTCCGGTCCAAATTTGGCGGCTCCGCGATGCGAGGGCATTTTGATCGATTCGCGCCAAATACGCGCCGAGAGTCGTGGAAATTCAGCGCCGTGCGGCGCTGCGTGCAATTACGGCCGCAGCCAGCGGTGACGGAACAATAGGATCACAGAAGCGGACCATTGGCACGTAGGATTCGGTTTTCACACAACCGGAGCGCGGTGCGATTACAATTATTAAATTCCATAATTCTGGACAGCGCTGACGATGAGGACGGCAGTGGCGGTGCCTTCAGTAGAATTTCCGTTCGATTCCTACGTGATGATCGCGGTAAATAGAAGAATCTGCGGCACTGCCAATGGTGCAATTGGAACGTGTGAACATGCCCACGAAATGTGACACCGCTGACGGTTTCGTGCTCGGTTGTGAGGAATCTGAGGTTGTTCAGATGGGGGACTAGTTTTCAATGTGTATCGCAGAGGGGTGATGACAACTGAACAATTTGGGATAAAACTCAAACTCAAAAATTGAAAATATATTGAGATCAAAAACTCAAATTGCAATTAGGTGGAGAAACTCAAAATATTCTACAACTCTCAAACTTCTTCCATTATCAAGTCTTCGTTTTATTGGTTCCTTCGGGTTTTAATTTTCTGGAAAGAAGCATTTCCTAATTCTGTGCGATCGCAGCAAGCCGTGCTGCCGTGTTTCGTTTTTGCTGCGTCGTTTTCGAGAAAAAAAATCAATCAATAATTCGAAAATCAATACAAACAAACTGTGAAATCATAAAATGTCCACAAATTTTGTTTGTGTGAAACCGGGCATAAATTATTAGGTAAGAGTGTTTTTCCGCATTGTCACGAGTGAATCGATGATAACTAGCAGTTTTGAAGTTCGATATAGAGTCGCCTCGTAGCAGAGGATTTTGAGTTTTGGCAGAGCGTGGAATTAAAATAACAAAGGCCAGTTCAATGAAGAAAACGGCCATGCACGCTTTAGAGGCTAGCACATAATTTCAGATATACTCGCCACATGGTATATAGAGTTCAAATATGCTGGTTACATATTTATCCGAACAGGAGACAACAACATAGCTAATTTTGATCTTGATAACTGGCCTATTAAGGAGCTCAGATTAAGAAGTAAAATACCTCTCTCGAAATAACACAACTTGTTATTTCGGGTACCTGGGAACCTCTTAGTCGACGCGCACCGATGTGGCGAAGGTGTGGCATCACATAACATGTCGAAATATCGAATCGAAGTATTGTGGCGTGAAGCGAACATCGACAAGTAATGTACTAATTTTTCTTCTGATTTCTAGTTATCGACAAGATATTTTGGCAAGCTAGCAGATGGCACACCTCCGTCTCATCAGTGTACGCTTGGCCTGAGATACTTAAGCCAGTTATCAAGCTATTCGTTCCTGCTGGGGTAACTTGGCAACTTTAATTTTTGCGCTTATTTTGTCAAGAGTGTATGACATTAAATACGAATCAACGTAGAAAATTTTCATTTTTACGAATGAACAAGCTAATGTTATGTTGGATGTGGCCATGGGTGAGATCTATCTAATTATACATATTTAACAAAAAGTCTATTTTCAAATATTACTTAATACGTGCCTGGTTTCGAAATTTTACATTTCCAAATCTGGAAATGTGTTACAGTGTCCTTATCGAATGATATCGGTAGTGTTTACATGTGAGGCTTATTATGTACGAAAGTAACCTCAGAATTGGCATAACTCTCCAGATTAAAATTGTACTCGAAAACAATTTAACACTTGTGTGTTTATGGTTGTGTGTTTGTGTATGACTTTTTATTACATGGATAAAAATTAATGTAATTTTAACTTCAAAATAGTTAAGAGTGTAATGTTGACATGGGCATAACTTCGTCAACAATCGGCCAAATCGTACCACCCTACCAAACAAGAAGTGCTTCTACAAAAAACTATGGACTCGGTCGTGGAAAATTCAGGCCAGTAAAACAGGTAAATGGTGAATCAGTTAAGAATCGTCAATTTGACCGTGTCCCGTGTATTAATTTCTTTCATAAAGACCCAGACGATCCAGCGGGGAGTTGACAGCGGAAGAAAAACGATGATGACTGTACCCGTGAATGCAAGGAGGATGAGGAATTACTTCAAGTGGTTCATCCAGCAGACAATGAAGTGGGCTAAACTTCATGTCTTCAAGATAAGGAAGGCGTCAAACAGAATACGGTATATAACGACCGAAACCATCATCAACATATAGAAGACAGAGCCTCCAGAAGCGAATGCTGCCCTTCCTTCGGTTCCACAAAGAGTTGTAAACTGCTGTCCAAAGTAAGCCAGATGACAGCCAGTGGTTTCTAAGAAACAGGTAGCTAGGTAAGCTAGCAACTGGAGCCAGAGATGGATTGGAACTTTCGTGCAAGTTCTCTTGGAACTTTTGAAAAATTTGACACAACTTTGAGAACATTCCACAAGTACCCTTCGGAATTTTCAACAAGTTCCATTAGAACTTTTTCCCAGGTTCCTTTGCAGCTTTCGATAAGTTCCCATCTAACTCTCGGCTAGTTCCCTTGGAACTTTTGACATGTTCTTTTGGAACTTTCAACAAGTTCCCTTTAAATTTTCAACAAGTTCCCTTAATTTTTTCGACAAACCCCCTTGGAGCTTTTGACAAAATTGCTTGGAACTTTTGACAAGTTCTCTCGGTACTTTTAACAAGTTTGCTTTGGAACTTTCTACATGTTCTATTGGAACATTCCACAAATTTCCTTGAAACTTTTGGCAAGTTTATTTTTGAACTTTCGACAAATTTCCTTGGATCTTTCGAAAAGTTCCCAACATTTTTTGACAAGTTCTCTTGGAGCATTCGACCAATTCTTACGGAACTTTCACTCCGTCCCTTTGGAACATTCAAAAAGTTTCCTTGGAACTTTTGAGAGGTTACCTTGAAATCCTTTGGTGCTTTTCACAAGTACTCTTGCAACTTTCGACAAGTTCCCTCGGATCTTTCCCTTGGAACATCGGAGTTCCTTTGGAACATTCAACAAGTTCCCTTAGAACATTTGACAACTTCTTTTTGAGCTTTCAAGAAGTTCCCATTTAACTCTCGTCTAGTACCTTTGAAACTTTCGACTTTTCGGATTTTCGACAATTTACTTTAGAAGATTCCCACAAATTCCCTTGGAACTGAATACAAGTTCCCTCAAACTTTCGACAAGTTCTCTCTAAACTTTCGACAAGTTTCCTTGGAACTTTCAACAAGTTCCATTGGAACATTCCACAAATTTCCTTGGAACTTTCAACAAATTGGTTTTGAAATTACGACAAGTTTGCTTAGAGCATATGACAAATTCTCATGGAACTTTCAACAAGTCCTTTTGAAGCATTCAACAAGTTCACTCCGCTAGTTCCCTTGGTGCTTTTGACAAATTTCCTTGCAACCTTCGACAAGCTCCCATTTAACTTTCGCCTAACTATCCGGGAAAATTCGACAAGTTTTCTTGGAACTTTCGACTTCCCTCGACTTTCGATCTCCCATGCAAATTTCAACAAATACCTCCGGAGCTTTCCACAAGCTCCCTTGGAACTTTAAAAAAGTTCTTTTTGAAATTACAAGAAGTTCTCTTGGAACTTTCAAGAGGTCACTTGGACCTTTCGATAATTTGAACAAATTTCTATTGGAACATTTAACATGTTCTCATGGAACTTTTGAAAAGTTTCCATCTAACATTGGACAAGTTCCCTTGCAACTTTCGACAAGTTCCCTCGAAACTGTCGATAAGTTTCGTTAGTAGTTTCAACAACCAATCCCTTGGCACTTTTGACAAGTGCCTCTGAAGCTATTCACAAGTATCCTTGCAACTTTCCACTCGGAGCTTTGGACAAAATCTCTTGAAACTTTGGGCAGGTCCCCTTGTAGCTTTCGAAAAGTTCCCTTGGAACTTTCAACAAGCTCCCTTGTAGCTTTTGGGAAGTTCCCATAACACTCACGGTTAGTTCCAACATTTGAAAAGTTCCCTTCAAACTTTCAATAAGCTCCCTTGGAATTTTTGACAAGTTCTCCTTGAAATTTCGCCCAGTTCCCTTGAAACTTTCAACAATTTTCTTTGGAAAATTCCAAAAGTTCCATTGGAGCTTTTGACAAGTTTCTTTGAAACTTTCAATAAGTTCTTTTGGAACTTTTAACAAGTTCTCCTGGAGCTTTCAACAAGTTCCCTCGAAACTTTCGAAAAGTTCCCTTGAGTCTTACAAATTTCGACAAGTTCCCTTGGTACCATCAAAACGTTTCTCCACCAATACTTGGAATTTTCGACAAGTTATTATTGAACTTTCAACAAGTTCCCTGGGAACTTTCCTTAAACTTTTGGCAGGTTCCCATCTCACTCTTCACTTCTTCTCTGAGCACTTTTAACAAGTTTCCTTGCAAATTTGACAAGTTTTTTTGCGAAGTCCAACAAGTTTCCTTGGAACTTTCAACAAGTTCCCTTGGAATTTTTGACAGGTCTCCTTGCAGTTTTCGACAAGTTCAATTAGAACTGTTGACAAGTGTCGTTAGAATTTTCAACAAGTTCCCTTGGAGCTTTCGAGAAAAACCCTTGGAACTTTTGACAAGTTTCTTTGGAGCTTTTTACAAGTACTTCTGCAATTTTTGACAATTTCCCCTGCAAATTTTGAAATGTTCCCTCGAATTTTTCAACAAGTTCCCTTGGAACCTTCAAAAAGTTCCCTTGAAACTTTTGATAGGTTTCCTCGTAACTTTCGAGAAGTTCTCATGTTACTCCTTAGCTAGTACCCTTGGAATTTTCGACAATTTCCTTTGGAACATTCCACAAATTCCTTTGGACCTTTCGGAAAGTTTTTGTGAAACTTTCGACAAGTTTTCTATGAACTTTTGACAACTTCCCTTGGAATTTTTGTCAAGTTCTCTTGGACCTCTGGAACTTTCAACAAGTTTCTTTTGAATATTCCACAAATTCCCTTGGAACTTTCGACAAGTTATTTTTAAACTTTCAACAAGTCCCTTTGGAACATTCAACCAGTTCCCTTGAAACTTTTGACAGGTTTTCTTACAACTTTCAACAACTTCTCATCTTACTATCCGCTAGTTTTCGAGGCACTTTCAACAAGTTGTCTTGCAACTTTTGACAAGTTCCTTGGGACTTTCAACAAGTTCCCTCAAAACTTCCCACATGCTCGCTTGGAATTTTCAAAAAGTTCTCTGGACAATTTCAAGAAGTTTTCTTGGAACTCTCTAGAAGTTTTCTTTGAAATTTCTTGAAGTGTTTTGGAAATTTCTAAGAGTTCTCTTGGAAGTCTCGGAAGTTTCAAGAAGCTCCTTGGAACTTTTGGCAAGTTCCTTTGCAACTTCCAACAATTTTCCTCGTAACTTTCAACAAGTTCCCTTGGAATTTTTGACAAGTTCCCTTGCAGCTTTTTGCAAGTTACCTTATAGCTCTCGGCTGGATTCACTTGGAACTTTCAACAAGTTCCCTTCAAACTTTCAGACAAGGTCTTTTGGAACTTTCGACAGGGTCTTTGGAATTATTGACAATTTCTCTTGGAACTATCTACAAGTTCCCTTCGAACTTTCAACAAGTTCCCTTGGAAACTCCCACTCTCTTGGATCTTTCCCAAATTTCCCTGGGAACATTCAACAAGTCCCCTTGGAATTTTCGACAAGTTCTCTTTGAAATTTCTACAAGTTCCCTTGGAACTTTCAACCAGTTCCCTTCAAACTTTCAACAAGTTCTCTTGGAGTATTCGAAAAATCCTTAGGAACTTTCGACAACTTCTCTTGAAATTTTCCAGAAGTCGCCTTGATTCTTTAGACAAGTTCTCTTGAAACGTTCGACATGTTCCCTTTGGAAATTCGACAAGTTCCCTTGAAAGTTGCGACAAGTTCCTCTGAAATATTTGTTAATTTGCCTTAGAACTCTTGACAAGTCCCCTTGGAATTTTCAACAAGTCCCCCTGAAACTTTCAATAAGTTCTTTTGAAACTCTTGAAACTTTTGGAACATTCAATAAGTTCCCTTAAATATTTTCACAAACTCCCTTGGAACATTTCATAAGTTTTCATTGGAATATTCCATAAGTTACTTTAGAACTTCTGAAAATTCTCTTGAAACTTTCAATAGCTTCCCTTGGAGCTTTCAAAAAATTCATTTAGAACATATGAGGAGTTTGCTTAGAACATTTGACAAGTTTTTAGAGACTTTCAATAATTTTCCTTGGCTCTTTCAACAAGTGTGACACTTTCTTGAGGTGTCTTTGGAACTCTTTTTGTTTCCTACAATGAACTGGAAACTTTGCTACACAAGGTCCTAAAAGTCCATTGGAAACTTTGTGAAGTTAACTGACGTATTTGAAAAAACTTTAATTTTGGAATTTTCAACATCTTCTTCGCTTCAACGTGCTATTTGCGGCGGAAAGTTCTTAAGGAGCTTTCAGCGTTATTTTCTGAACTACACAACTGGATCCCTCAAAACATCTTCAAAGTTTTCGTGGGATTTCTGTCAGTGGATTTTTAACGCCTTGAGATATGTTCTTATGGAAATCAGTCTAAATCCGACTAAATTTCATAATTTGAAACTTTCAGTACGTTGCCTTCAAATTTTTATAGCGTTATGATGAAGATAATCATTTTATTCTGTACTCCACAGTTGTAGGTTTGAATATCGCAGCTTGTTTTGTTTGCTTTTAAAACTTTCTGACGGTCTCTTAAGATTTTTCAGGTTTCTCATGAAATTTGTCAGTTATAACTTCATTTCGATGAAAAGATTCTAGTAATTGTTATGTTTGGTTTAAAAATAAAAAATTTTTCAAATCATACTTCATTTTCTGATATATCAACTGATTTTATATGCAACTTTAATCACATACCTGAATTTTTCAATAAATTGTCAGGAGCAATTTTTGTGTGCATTTGCATAATTTTTGTCAATGTCGCAATTCCACGAACGATAGGTATCGTGTTCGCCATTATCGGATGTTTTTTGACTTAATTAATCTTCAAGGAGTAGAGGCTTCTTCGAAAGATTCCAAAGTCAGAATTTGTCCGAAGTTACTGGCTGAACGTGCGTGTGCTAAGTTTCGAGGCCATTGTCAAGTCCGGACTCACACATTGAATCTTTCGTGTCGTATTTGGATTCCTTAATCGGGCATTGCATGATGATTTTCAACAGGCGCGTAAAATTTCCACTTGTTCGATTCCAAGCCAGGCGTAAACAACAAAATTGTTTGCAATCTTTCATGCGTCATACAACAATGTTTGCAATCTTTCATACAACAGGCTTGATTCAGGCGTTATCTGGCTGAAATTTGAATGAAATAACCAATTATTTTCTGCCAAATCTAGCATTTCCTTTATGTGCATTAGGTAACGCAGATAATTACATGTTTCTTTTTCTCTGTGTAGAGTTGCAGAATCTTCAAAAGTGGTAGTAAAAGTCATGTGCTCTAACAATTTTTTCAGCAACATTTTGCATTTTTCATAATGACCAGAAGACACACTAAAGTAAACTGGCAAAGGAAATCAAAAAAGAAGTTTCTGTATATTTTTCTACCTCTGATGAAACAATTCCGTTGCCAAGGCCGATAATGTAGGCCGTATGTGTAACATAACTTTATGTCGCTTAGAATTTCGGTGATTTCTTGCTTATTACAACATGAATGTAGAGTTTATCGAATGAAGTCTAATCTGAAGAAAGGGGACTAACAGATCGTATGCAAAAAATGACAAACAAGTGGATTTTTAAGTCGAACCAACTACGTCAATCGATCCAGCAGGGCACTTTTCACAAAGTTTAATAGAAGCATGTTTTTTGTAGTGTACCAACCTTAGCGTACTTTCAAGGATTTTGAACGTACCTGTCAAATTCTTTGTTTTTAGGTGCCCTGCTGATAAGACGGTCGATTTTGCGAGATTCTTCTTAAAACGCTATGAAAGTTACACCAAAGTAATGTACCCATAGCGTACCTTCCGAATCTGATGTTTGTTTTCAACGTATCTCAATACTTACTTACATAAAACTTCTATATAACATACTTACCTATATAAAACTTTTTTAAATATGTAGAATCTCACCTCGGATTCACATTTTTCAAAAAATTCTAGCCCTAAATGACCTATAAAACATACTACTTAAGTACATCCTACGCTACTCTATAGTCAAAAATGTATTTTAAATAATACGTTAACGGAAACACCCTTGAATGGCTACTTCTTGCTGAGCATTTTGTACACCCCTGAATGTAAATAACATGCAGGAATGATAAAGATAATTTTTAGGCATGGCTTTTAAGGCTTTTTATCGTAAAGAGAACATCTGTACACGTATCAGTTGAAAGTACGTTATTGGGAAGGCAAGTTGTTGGTTGGATAAATACGTAGCTACGTGATAGTTTTGTGCCCTGCTGAGGATTTTATCTTCTCAAAATATTTTCAAAGGGTTCATAAAAAATTTGTACGGGCAAAAGTTGAACGTACCTCACGGCATCTGCACTTTTTTAAGAAGATATGGTGATAAATGTAAAAGGAAGAAGTGAAAATGATTTTATCCCAGTGTAATGATGTTGTTTACTTTCGGGGTTTTCATGGTTACCGCTGTCACTTCTACGCCTACTAAATTTTGTTTGCTGCAATGCATGAAGCCGGCTCAAACACAATGATAACGGAACCTGAACGGCAACGTCAAACGGAAAAGCTCGATCTAAGTAAGCCTGCTTGTCGGAAAGAAAACAGGCTAGATCCAAGCCTATTCTAATTGGACAAATCGAATTAATTTGCTACAACTGTCAAACTTGCCGTTTGCCGTTCCGTTTCCGTTATCATTGTGTTTGGGCGGTAAGTGCGGGTCAAAAATCTGCTGTCACTGTTGTTCCAATCAGTGAGCATGCAGTTCGCTGGACGAAATCATCACTTGTGACGATTTTTTTGTATTATTGAGTTTTACACCAACCTCACATAACCTCGCAAAATGAATCGGATGAATTTGTTTTGACAGGTGTCCGTGGTTTGTTTATTTGACGGAGTTCATCCGTTTGAATTCGAAAACAAGCAAACCACGAATACCTGTCAAAATTTAATTCCATTCATTAGGATGAACCACACGTTCACCAGTGACGTCATCTTGCAGAATTCTATTAAGTGACTTTGAATCCTAATATGAACATAGAACAACCAGGGCCATCATGATCATGCCAGAAGAATAGATTCTAGCAGAGACTGAAATTTTCGCCTACTTGAGAAGAGAAACGTCCTTCTCCACCCGCTTGGAGAAACAGATGAGAATGTGAGAAGCGAGAGACTATTTTACGCTCACAGCAGTTTGCGCAAGAAAAGCAACGGCGATTTATAATTTTCGGAGAGCATGAGTAGCTGATAAATCGTTTCGTTTTCAGTGAATCCTAGATGCTGATAATTATTTTTCACTTACTTTTTGACACCTGAAAATGCACCAGTCTTCATGCTTGTTTTATGCTGACATTATAATTTGATAATGATGGTCCATGGCGGTGCCCGTGTGTACCGGCTTGGCCTTATTTTCGGTTTTTACTCGTCTACGATCTAGGCAGCATGTTTTCAGTGAAAAATGTGACATGAGAAAATATTTTCTTTGAATTTTGGAGAGAGATATTTTCGCATATGCAAGAGAGAGGATAATGAATTATCGGCGAAAAAGGAGAGATGAAAATGTGAACGGTTCGTTAATCATCGACAACCTGCTTGAGAGAGAGCATGGTTTTCGCCCAACTGAGTGAGAATTGCGATCTCTGGATTCTAGCAATGTTGAGCAAGAATTCCCTGAACTGGGCTGCCCTGGCATATTTTTCGATCCCGACGGTTAATTGATATTCATTGTGGTTTATGGTTTCATATATACATTTCAAAATTCATATTGAAAATGAACATGTTTACATAAATACATATCAAAGCATTTTGAAAATCGAACGTTCATTCTTCTGATTACTTTTGTTGTAACGAGTAATTTTAGATTTGTTTTTCAATAGAGCGAATCTAACAATGAGAGATTCTCTCCTCTCTTGCTCTCATTCATTTATTACAGCGTCATTATAAAACTTCTGAGGCATTCTTTAGTACTGATTGAAACACAACATTGCTGGCTAGCATACTCTACAAAAAGAAGAATGAAAAACGTGAAACTGAATGGAATAAAAATGAAAGAGAAAGTCATCAAAGAAAGTCTCTCAATTTCAGATTCGCCCTATTGAAAAAAACGTAGAAGTGATTGATTTCGCATGAATCTCATAGTAAGTCAATGTTATGTTGCCTAATAATGCACTCTTTTGAACCTAACGAGCATGGATTTTATAATGACTGACCACCACTGATGGTCAAATGGCTTCTTTATTGTATGGTCAAGTAAGCTTTATGTTTATTACCAATCCTAAAGAATTCTCTCTCGAGACTCTGGCTGTGTACGTGTAAGCCTCTTCTCCTTGAAACTTCCACCATGTTTCATTTGAAGGTTTGGAGCGACACAGCTTGTTATAAAGAAGTTGTAAACATTGCTTGAAAACAAATGTATTCAATACGAGTTTACATAACGTTATTTTATACCGTTTAAAACGTCAAAATTGAACGCTTTTGAGCGTTAAAGCCTGATAAAAAGTAGGGTCGTACTAGCTTTGTTTGCATTTTTGCGACGCCAACATTGAATTTTGAAAAGTCAACTCCTAATTATTATTATATGCTGCTCGTTGGCATCAAAAGCAGATTATTGTCCATTTTATCGGTTTTTGTGGTTAAAAAATCTGCTTTTAAAAACACCTTGGTTTTCCTTGTGTAATTTCAAAAATGTATATAGTTCAAGTTTGACCAATTTCGCAGTTTATTACCAGCAGTAGCTATGAGAATTTGCATGTAAATTGTTTGATTTATTGTCAAATGACAGATAAAAATCGCTCAAAATGTGACATATTATGCAAATCTTTTATAAATCATTAATAAAACTAGCTGTAATCAGTGATTTCTGGAAGATTTTTCTGAACTTATAGTATGTACTTTTCCATATAAATTCCCTCAATTGATTATCCCCTAAATACAATTTGATGAGAAACACTTCTCATGCATGTAGTATTTCTCAAGAATTTTCTCTGGAATTTTCTGTAAATCGTTGTATCCATCTTCATTTATTTAATCTAAAACTTTCAGTTTGTTATCTTGAAACACATGCTTGATTTGCAATGTTTGTTACCGAATCACTTATTTCAATAATGTTATTCAAACTACTCACAGGGAAAAATTTGCTGCTGCTCTGAAGAAAGTGAAGTAAGAACAACATAACAATCCAAGGAATGGTAAATTCTCCTCAAAACGCTGTTCACTAACATTCTTTGAGCATGAATTTGACTGTTCGTCTATAACAATTCAGAATCCTCTCGCATACAAGTTCACTCGCAGAAATTTCCCTGATTTCAATTTACTTAACACCTTTCCAACCCTTATTTTTCCATTTCCAGTTGGTCTCTCGCCGAACCTGCCCTCGCCCGGCAACGTGCCTCCGTCGTCGACGAATCTGTTCGGCGCTGCAGCGGCTGCCGCTGTCGCAGCCGGTCATCCCACCAACGCCCAAGCCCTGGCCGGCCTGGTGTCGCAACATCGACTGCTGGAGCTTTCCCGCTTCGGACTGCGAGGCTATGACCTGGCGCAGCATATGCTAACTCAACAGGGCGCCGTGTCCAAACTGCTCGGTAAGTGAAATCGATCCCGACCAGCAGCTGTTTTCTCCTTTCGGTTTAATTATCGTCTCCCGGCTCTCAACCGGCAATTATTTGATTACCAATGCACTAGTGTTGCAGCAAATGTCACTTCCCGAGTGACCGAAGAAGGCGGAGTCGACATCCATGTTTCTTAAAAGCTTGAATAAAGTAAGAAATTTTCGAGTTTGATCTGGCCTGTAATTAACTTTCCGAAGAGAGTCTATTATTAGGCATCATGGTGTTATGGTTGATGAATGCTACCACAACCACCGTCAGATGATGATGATGATGATGATGATGATGATACATTGCATTGTATGCAAACACCACCCTGAAACCGCCTCGATATCTCCATTCCATTTGGCTTGAATCTGCAGCAGCGGCAGAAGCAACAACAACGAAGTGACAATGATCAATTTTTATGGCTTGTTAACAAGTAGGAAATTTAATTTCAAGCTATAAACGATAGAATCGCAGTTTTGCCCAGGAAGTTTTCGAGGTATAACTATAACCGGTGAACTATTCTTAATTGTCTACATTTCAAAGCATCGCGAAAAAAAAATGCATTCGGGTGAAATTTATGCAGTGTTTTTATCTTAATTTTATGCAAACGGCAGAGCGCTTCACACTCAGCTCAAACGGTGCACCGTGACAGATTTGATTACGTCGCCAGCGGATGGCCGGAGGCATTTCCCGGTAGCAGCTCGGTAGCAACGCCGGGTGGCCCCTGAAGATTCTAATCGATTTTGCAGCTAAATAATTCAATTGTTTGCCTATTTTTAAAACTATCAGAGCTAGGCAAAAACGGCGTCTCTGACTGGGTTGTGGAAACCGAGTCAAGGTGATTTAAGGTCGTCAAAGTCACGGGGTTGAATAATGGGGTACAAATGCAACACAGCCAGAGGTGCCCCATTGGCATACATGGCACGTAAAATGGTGTCAGGCTCTGCCTGAACCGATGATTGGGGACTTGCATTGAGAATGCATTTACAGGTGCCTTGGAATGTCAATAGAGCCGCCGTTGTAGCGCTGCTGGCCAACGCGTAGGCTTTCGCGTAATGGCTATGAATGGTTATTGCTAAGTGACACGGAAGCCTACAAGTGACTGCGGTGGATGAGCTATAAATCTTGGGCTACAATGTTTGTTTTGCTGAGACAAAAAGTGAAGTTTACTGGAATTTATAGAGCCCGTACAGAAACAAGAAGTAGCTTTCTAAAGTGAAGGCATCCTTGCATTTTCGCAAGTTGAAGTTACAGAAGTTTCGCATAGGTTGTTCGATTATCGTTAGGTCATAGTGTATCCTCATGTTAATAAACTTTTTCGAGTATGTTCATCTCTCATTTGTTCAAGAACATCTTTCAAATGAACGTGATTTTATTCTGAAATTTAAGATAATATTGACATATTAAGCGTTCCAATACGCAATACGCTTAGGCTTAAAGTTTTCGGTGCTCTGAAACATTTCTTATGTTTTGGTTGTTTTGATTCAGTAGTTCAACCAATTTTTTGAAGCTTCATAAATTGTGTTGGAAGTTCTCATATTCTTCTGACAATCTGTGAACAAATGATATCATTCATCGCACTTTCGTTTAATCATTTTTCATCCATTCATGTGGAATTCGAAGAAATATCGGCCAGCATATGAAAGGATGGTGGCTACCATACATACACATACATACATATCGTCAAGCTTACCAGTTGAGGTGAAAAGATATCAAAACTCACTTAATATACATATGTTTCCATTTTTTTATCTAAATCAATCTGAATTTGAATTTACGTTTTCGATATTTTCCTTACTAATTATCACCACTTTGTAACTTTTCGTAACACTAATGTCTAACAAGTTTTTGCATTAAATTTCAATTGCCAATTTCTAATGCTTGCGGAACATGATTAAGATATGTTTGGCAGCACTGGATATTTTATATGTTTAGGTGTCAGATGTAAACAAACAGAAGTGATCCTTCTTATCAACATGGAACCCTAGGAGTGGACAGCATTTTCTGCTAGAATTAAACATGTGAAGAGGCAGTAGTGATGTTATAATAACGATTCATAAATATGATCACTTAAATTATCAAGCTGAATCCTGATTTATCGAGCGCTACCATAGTAACATAAAAATACCTTTTTCCAGTGATCTATATTGGGATACAGTGGTAAACACGGCCCCTAAACAACAAAGGTCACATTAACATTCCTTTGGTAGATTTACGGGAAAAAAAAGTCATTTGTCGTTTGTCAGTGAGGCCCTAATGCAAAATCTTTGTCGAATTGGGTAGTGTGTCATAGTAGCCATGATTTTACGCTCTATTCCACGGACCAAAATTACTTATAAGCTGCACAGTTTTACAGCTAATCTACAAAACATTTGTGACACCTTACATAACTAATTGCGTACAGTGCGTCAAATTTAAAATACAATGTTTTGAACTTAGAAATATCTTCCCAACATCATGATATCCCAGAAGTGAATAGCGATTTCTGCTAGAACCAAAGGTGTGAAGAGAAAGTAGGTCCGATAGAGCTCGGCAGGTTAGGAAATTGAATAGAAGTAGATCGAAAATGATGCAGAAGGACGGTTAAAACAGAGATTTCAGATCGCTCGAACAATTCTGTACCATTGGCGGTATTTGAGCACGATCAAACGCGTACATTTTTGCCAGTCAAGGTTGCGGACTCGATGTGTAGCAAAAATGTGCGCGTTTGCTTCGAAATACTTCCTAACAAAAGCCCTACGCTCAATTTCAAACTACTTTTAGGGAAGGTCCATTAATTATGTCACGCAATGAGGGGGGGAGGGGGGGGTTGGGAAAACGTGACGATCCATAAAAAAAAATTTGAAGGTCCATACAAACACATGACAGGGGGGGGGGGTGGTATAAAGTCAATTTTGCGTGACGTAATTAATGGACGTTCCCTTATTCAATTTCATAACCTGCCGAGCTCTATCGGACCTACATTCTCTTCACATCTTTGGTTCTAGCATAAATCGCTGTTCACTGCTAGGATCCCTTGATGTTGGGAAGATATTTCCAATTTCTAAAAATTCACACCGTTTTTTGGAACAGTTTGCATCAACATGCTAGGTTAGTCAAAAAGTTTTGAAAGCCCAAATGACAATACACTCTTTATTTTGAGGAAATCACTTTTATTGCTCAGTACACACAAAGAATAATGATTGTTATAATTAAAAAAACCATTGCTAAAATTGAAAAGTTGCGCTGGTTCTTTTTCGTAGAAAGCGGTTTGCTTTCACAACAAAACCGTTCAAACTGTAAACCCAAAATTTTCCTGCTTGGTACATTTAAAAGTTGAAACTTTCAAAGCGAATTGTAGAACTGTCAAATCGAAACCGTTGCATCGTTGAAAATAAGAGCAAATTATTTTTATTCCAAAATAAACTTTCAACGAGAAAGTGTCGAGCAATAAAACTAAAAATACGCCATTTGTATAGAAATAAAAACTAGTTTTAATATTAAGAGGTTTATTTTCCAGATAAATTGTCGAATTTTCAAACCGAAAGCGTGGCATCAAAGCATACTAGTTTTATTCCAAAATGAACTTTTAAGATAAAATTTTCGTGCGATTATAATAAGAGCATGATGTTTGGATTAAAATAAATGTTGCTGTAACATAAAAAGGTTTTTCACACTTTCACAACAGACAAACTGCTGGTAGTCGTTCTGATTAATTATTTGTAGCACATAATTGCTAAGGTGTTCAGATGTACTCCTAATCACGAACGAATTCCTTTAATGTTCGACCAGAGATTGTAGCATATCTATCGGTTTATATTATCAGCCTTCGACTGGAAATAATAGATGCAAAAGAATTACTCACTTTCCGGAACTACTTAAATCAAAAACACAGCCGACGTACTTTTTTTACAGACCAAACCATTTTCCTCGCAATTTTCACCCTACGCGTACGAAAGCGGACGAGAGCAACGATGAACGCAGTTAGAAGCGTACACGGACAACAACATTGAAAAATTGCAAACGAAAAAACGATGTCGGCGACTTGCTTTGTGTTGGTGGATTTGACAGTTTTACAATTTTCATTGCAAAAGAAAACACTTTTAAATTTACACACTGAACCGAAATATAACACTTTCAAATCAAACGAAGAACTTTTGTTGTAGATAATTTTACTTTCAATTTAATGAAAAAGAAACACTTTTCCAAAGTAAAGTGCAAAACTTTTGGTAAAACAAGATTTATTTTTTGTGTGTATAGTCTCCCATAAAATCAATTAGTCCAACGAACAACCTTCCAACGTTGTTATCCCATCACGGAAGTAACTTTCAGGAAGGCCTACAAAACACTCCTCTACGACGGCTATAACCTTTCCGTTTGATGAAAAAGGCTTTCCACGAAGAAATTTCTGGAGGTGTTAGAACAGCCAGAAGTCAGAGAGAACTAAATCTGACGAATCTTCCTCCTGTTCTCTGCAAAATTTCCCTGAACTTCTCTGAAGAGTTTTCTTCAAGTTTTTAAGTTAACCTACGTTTGTATAAACTCGCATTCCTGCGTAGTATATTCTGAACAGCTGTAGTCCTACAACAGTCTTTTTACAATTTTGCACAAACTGCTGCAACACTTCGTACCCCAATTCACTGATTTTCTTTGAGCTGTGTGAGATGGTGCATTTTCTTGATAAAAAAGGTTTTATTTTCTTCTGGTTTGGTCTGTTTTCAAATTTTTTTCATCCAACTGGTCCAAAAGGTCACAATAATAATCAAAGTTGATTGTCTACCCAGTTTTAAGATAATCTAACAACAAAATTTCTTTTGCATCCCAAAAACCTTATTTGCCGATTTCTGAACACGAATTCGCTACGAAGTCGAAGTGCCTGGTTCACACCACTCCTTAGCCTCTTGTTTTGATTCAGGGTTAGGCGGTAAAGTCAAGTCTCATTCATAGTAATGAATCTCTGCAGAAACTTAATTTCATCCTTTCGAAATTGCTGCAAATGTCGCATTCGAACGAGTTTTTGTTGCATTGTAAGCAAATGCGGCACCCATTATGCACGCAGTTTTTTGAAACCCAAAACTTCAGCCATATTTTGCCATGTTGTTCCATGCGAGATTCCTGTGGAGTCAGCTATCACATTCACAGTCGATCGATGATCTTCCAAAACCATATCCTGCATTTTTGCTATGATTTCTGGTGTTGATGCACTTTTTGGACGCCTTGGGCGTTGCTCGTCTTCAACTCTTGTCGGGCCTCGCTTAAGCTCGAAAACCCATCGGTGAACGGTTGAAAATGAAGGAGAAGACTCCTTTAATACTTTCACCATCTTTGCATGGATCTCAGTAGCCGATAAACCTTCTAAAACAAAGACTTTAATTACTGCACGATATTCGGATTTTTTTATTGGTAAAAAATACACTGACACGTCAACTTCAAATGGCTTGTAAACAAAGATCAAGTTGACAATTCTAGATGAAATTTTGAGTAAGTTCTTATGAGCGATAAAATATTTTAATTTTAAATAATTTTGGTTTTTCTACTGGTCCATAGATGTCGCTTTCAAAACTACTTGACTCACCTATTATGTTATGTTCAAGAATGTTGCCATCAAGAAATTTGTCGATTTAACAAACTAAAACCTGTAAATTCAGATTTATTTCGCAATTTTTCATTACAACGGCAACCCACATTTTAACTCCTGGAGAGAGTCCTTCCTTACAAATTTCAAACGAGTTAAACACAGCCATGTATGTATGTATGTAGGAAGCCACCATCTTAGCGTGGACCTTGCCCTGCATGCAGCTCGACTTTATAGAAAGATCATGCTTTGTTACCGTTCTAAATTCAACATACTGCTGTGTGTATGGGCAAAATAAGTTAGACAGGCCCGTAAGCAGAGACATTTACACGAAACCTACGGGAATTAGAGAATCTCCTTCCAGTAATATGATCCGATAAAACGAATAAGAAAATATGCTATTGAATTAAGCTAACCACTAGATGGTTTGTTTGAAAAGGGCGCGTCAAAGTCATTACAACTGTTGGAGTGGAATATAACAATCATAAATGATAGACACATCCCCTTCTAGACTCCGGTTGGTTGTCCACTCAATTGTTCAATTGCAACTTCAATGATGCCCTGATGCACCCTCCCATCCCAGTATTGAAGTGTTTCAATTCAATGAATGGGTTCATGCAATGTTTATCATGTATAGAACATATGATGGAAATAAGTATATTGTGTTATTTCGATAGCCTGAACCGGGTATTGTTTTCAAAATCCATCTTTCCTGTCAAAATTAGAACTGTCAAGCCTGTAAAGAAGAATAATAAACCAACAAGGCAACCTAAACGAATTTTCAGTAATAAGTACAAATGTCTGCCGCAGATTCAGTTTAAGCCTCATGTATTCACGTCGCATGTAAGTCTTAATATGAAAAGGACTGAGGAATAATTGAACGCACAAAGTAAGAAATAATAAAAGAGTTATCTATGGTTTACAATTAATAAAACAATATGAACAAAAATGATGATAACAAGAGTAATTATTAATTTCCGATAATGCTTTACCGTAAAATCATTAACCTGCTAAGAAGCAGGCAAGATCTACACTTGCATGAGTCAGATCAGCTCAGATTAAGTAAATATCCGTTTGTGCAGCAAAAAATGAAACACTATTAAGTGCATAATATAAGTAATAAATGCAATACATAATGTATTTAATTTGATAGAGCAAAATTAGGAATTCTAAACTGGAAAACGCATGCATGTCGGCATTTCCCATATTTCTGACTGTACGCTGTTAATTTTTTCTGCTGTTTCTATGAAGTAATGACATTTGCTAGTGGATCTCAGAACCTTTCAACATAATACAATAGGACGCATTCTATTGTTTTAATACCAACGTGCTGGTCAATAGTTGTAATTTTTTTGATATTTTAACCTCAACTACGCAGCCTGTTAAGAAGAATAAAAAACCAGTAAAGAAAACCTAACGGACTTCCAGTAATAAGCACAAATATCTACCGATTGAAATGTCTAAGGCCTTCTTGTATTCAAGGCACTAGATACTTCTTGATCATTAGAGGAAGAAGAAGGATTAACATGAACATTTGGAACACGCAAGACACAATAATATAATCTATGCAGTAAAAATAATAAAACAGTATTAACATTTATTATAAAAACCCGGATGATGATAATGATAAAAAAGTAAAATATCTAAAGAGTATAAGACAAGCAAAAGAAGCACAAAGAGTCACATAAGCAAATATTTCTGGAAAAAATAGTTGTATATGTTTAGCAGAACATACACAAATCAGAATAAAATACATGTTCAGCACTAAGAACGTTAGTCTACTGATATTCGGTTAAAATTTCATTTATCCAAGGCGCTACCTTCTTCTAAAAAAGATTAAGACAGATTATTGACTAACGTTATCTTTGAAAATAATGTATAATTAATACTGTGCATTATCTTTGAATTTAAATAAAAGTTTGACAACATGTATATTCGGGTAACAGAAAACTTAAAATATATTCAACAGCAGCAGCTTCTTGTATTCAAGGCACTTGTGACAAAATGCCACTGAGGACCAAGAAAACTTCCGAGATTTTAATATATGCAAAGATGTATTAAAAAATTCGTTTAGTGTTTGAGTCCTCTCACGGTTTTTTTTCGTTTCTAATTTCTGCTGTTATGACAATACACTTTGTCGCAATGGTCGAACTAATGTGCTACAGAATCAACTCTGAGTTTTTTTCTTGCAACTGTATCTAGGTGGTAAATGATCTTTTTTTTCCTCAAATCACACCTAACCTTCAACAGTCACTCGTCTCGAAAGCTAACACTTTTGGTTCAATTACTAACTAAGTTATTCGAACTGAGAAAGAGTTTTCTGCGGAAATTTGTAAACTAAAGCTGCTTGGGCAAAACTACACTGATGTTTTGTCTGTACGCGCCTACCGTCACCATCGTTTTTCCTCTATTGTCTCTAAGGTAGTAGGTGTGTTGACGTGTAGCCATCCGAGAGCCGAGCGGTTTGACGTTTGCCATATTCGTGCTGAATGCAAGGTTGCCCTATTCCATGGTGAGGCGCGCCGACCGAGGGGTCGCCACAGCACTAGACATCTCTAATCCACAAGAAGAGGAAGAAATGATCAAAATGTTCATTGGACCTATAAGACACAATAATTAATAGTGTATATACATATATAATCCTTCAACTAAAGAGAATTAAAAAGAAAAGAAAAATGTTCTTAATAATGAGTAAAATGTAAAATCGGTATGAGGCAAGAACAGCATTTATGACCTTGCTAGTTAGATGAATTAAAATTTGGGAAAATTAATGTGGCAAAACTGTATGTCTATCATCAATTATGAATTCGAGAAAACGTATTTTGTACTCTGATAATCGAGATTTAACAATTGTATCCATATAAAACAACAAAAAACAACAAAATAAGACTTTTTAGCACATGCAGAGGAATGGTGGTTTGCTCCAAAAGATTTTCCTTCTTACTTGCACTCCTTTGTTTTAAATGGCGCTGTAGTGTGCATGCGTTTAAGATCACTAAGCCTAGTAGTAGGCGACTAGCGTCTAGCGGTGACTACGTGAATCCAGTTTTGCCACTAGGAACTGAGCTCTGCATTTTTTTATTCTTTCTTGCCCACTTGGTACTCACTCTCAGCCTTGATTGCCGACCACCAAAACTCTCTCTTAAATTTTTCTCTTAAATTTCTCTCTTCTCAATCTTTTTATACACTCGGATTCGTTGTATTCCTTACAAACCGGTTGAACACGGTCATATTTAAAAATAAAAGATTTCCAATTATCTTCTCCTTTTTTTAATTTAAGTAGCTTTAAGCATTTGGCTGGTGAGTTTCCAATTTGAGTCAGTCTAATGGTAAGCTTTGGAAACCTTGTCAAAATGTGAATTCTCGATTTAAAATATGCATTATTCCATTGAAAACATTCTGTCCCGTGATGAGATTCTCTGAAACGTGATTTAAATCGTCTCCAACCATTCATGCATTCAAGTTTCTGAGATTTCTGAGATTTCACCTAAATTCTCCAATTAAATAAACTAGCCTGATTCAATCTTGATTTGGTTCCACTTGGGGCAATTAGTGACAATAAGTAGTAGTACATAACATACATCATATCCTACTGCTCATTCCAAATATTAAGATTTTTACATCTTAAGGTTATTTGGAACTTTTCCAACTGCAATAAATTCCTGGTCGTAATTCAGGACCCTCAGATTGATCATCAAAGAAATTCTTATAGAATCTTCATATGATTCAGTCAAAAGTTCACCATCTCAACTGAGGTATCCAACACCGGTTGTGATCCTAATCACTATTAGATTTATGTTTGAATTCTCATTAGATTCGATCGAATTGCGTATTTGTCCGTTTCAGGAGATACAATTTTACACGAAACCTTTCTTTACGTTCCCCGAATTTTGAAAAACAAGAATGACGTCTCGTGTAAAATTCATAATTTCTGAGTGTATAGTCAGAAACTGGTGATCATCTTTTTAACAAAGTAACGAGTTCAACCTTATAAGTGGCTATGAAAACCAAGTTCAGGACTTGCAGAATGTATTAAAGTCTTGAAGAGACTTATAATGCTGCTTGGATGGGTACCAGGAACATGTTCAAATATAATTCAGGACATTCTGTAATATCAGTATTGACATTTTTCAAAATCCGCATATAACTCGTGGTGCGTGGTCACATGATAGGTTGAACTCATATTCAAACATACTTTAATTGTTATGTTATGTATTGTCCTTGCGTGGAGTAACCAAACGTCTTCTTTTTCCTGTTGAGGTGGCGGACTTGTCCGTGGCTCGACCTATCCCGCAGTGGGATATTAGGCAAAAGATGACGGCTTTGGTTTGAGTACCACTGTATACATGCCCTTTCGCTCAATTTTTAAAAACATCTGTTCTATTTCCAACCTGCCGTTCACTGACGGAACTTTCAACACTTTCTCGACATATCTTTCATTCTAGCAAAAACATTAATGTTCGCTGTTGGTACCTCATGGTGATGAGCGAACATCTCCTTCTACCTCATTTTCATTGTTTCTGAGATTCAACGTCATTTAAAAGGATAACATTGATTTTATTGGACTCTTATTTTATTCTATTCGATCTACTAGTGAGCGACCGACATTATATTTGTTTTCAAACAGAACATCAACCCTCAATGTTTTGCTCAAAACTGCGCGCCAAATTGTGGTCGCTTCTTCCTGTGTTCAAGAAAGGTGTTTGCAATATGCACGATATTGCGAGACGTAAACGTTAACACAGTGAGGTTATGTGGTTTATGAAGATGTTAATTGATTACCGAAAAAAATGGCCATAGAATGAAACTGCAAAAAACCGTTGTGAACTTATCCGAAAGATTTTGTGAGAAATTGTTAAAAAGGTTGTTTTTATCACGAATTTCAATTGGTCTTATGGTTGTCATTTGGTCGTTTTGGAGTCATTTAGTCCTTGTTTCATAAACCCTTTCATGTAACACTATTGTTGTTGTCTAGTGGAGTTATGCGTAAATGTCCTTCGTTCATGATGAGGTTTATTAAATTGTATTTTTCCAACATGTGGCAAATATTCACACAAAAAAAATTATAAGAAATAGATAATTGGACAGGTCTCACCTTATTCGGAAGTTGCGTTCATAATGCGTTTATTCCAAAATTATTCTCCAATATTCGCTACTCCTCTACCACTGGATAAGAGAAGTAACTCAACTAAATTTGCTGTTGAATTTCTCAGCAGTGCCTTCAACTTCCCCCCTTTTTTTATTGCTGCTTGACTTCTGTGCTTTAGATAGGATATTGAGACAAAGATTCCAAATGCAACAGACATTGTCGCATATTCTGTATGAAAATAACCAATCTGTATTTGCGTTGATTCGTATGTTTACTTCTGTAAATTCCACGTTTGATTTTGATTCGTCACAGGAAGAAATGAACTATCATGAGCTTTCTTGTCAACCATCATGCAGTCATGAGATTTTTGCTCAAAAGATTTTGACTTCTAAATTTCCGACTAGTCATTATGAAATTTGCCAAGCACTCAAATGTGATCGATAGAGTAAAAATGCATTTCAAAGACTGTGTTGAAAGTAACAATAATATCAATAAACTTGTTTGTAATTACGATGTCTAAAACACAACTAGAAATGCCAATTATCGTTTCCCTACACGATGAGTTCATCAGGAGTAGTTCGGTAAATATCGTATGAGATTTTGTATTGATGATGGCATTTACCGGCCCAGCCCACGACTCAATTTATAAATGGAATAGAAAGATAGATTCTCCTTTAAGCTAATTTATTAAATTAAATCCTTTATTAAATCAAAATCTATATATGTATAAAAAAATGGATTTCTGTCTGTCTGTCTGTCTGTCTGTCTGAACCTAATAGAATCGAAAACTACTCCGATCGGCGTGAAATTTTGTATGCAGGGATTTTTGGGGCCGAGGAAGGATCTTATGAGTGTAAAAGACCCCTCCCTTCTCTAAAAAGGGGCGCTCCCATACAAATGAAACACTCATTTCTACATAACTCGAAAACTAATCAAGCAAAAGAAACCAAATTTAGCAGGTGTGAGGTTTTAAAAGCAAGAAAGGTTTCTTTGATGATTTCAGATCTCTCTCGTCCTGAAAGGGGGGGGCTTCCATACAAATAAATAACAATATTCTGTATAACTCGAGAACTAATCAAGAAAGTTTCAAGAACTAAATTTGGCATATGAAGGCTTTTGAAGGAGAGAAATGTTTCTATGGTGATTTGAGACTCTTACGCCTTCTGGAGGGGGGGGGGGGTATATAAAAGAAATGAAACACAAATTTCTGCATAATTTGAGAACAACTAAAGCAAATTGAATCAAATTTGGCATGAGTATTTTTTTTGAAGGAAAGACATATTTCTATGGGGTTTTGAGACCCCTCTGCCCTCTGAAGGAAAGGGGGGGGGGCTCCCATACAAATGAAACGCAAATTTCTGCATAACTCGAGAAATAATTAAGTAAATGGAACCAAATTTGGCATATGAAGGTTTTTGAAGGAGAGAAATGTTTCTATTATAGTTTGAGACCCCTCCGCCAATACTCCAGGGCTCCAATACAAATGAAATATATTTTATTGCATAACTTGAGAACTAATCCAGCAAATGGAACCAAATTTGGAATATGAAGGTTTTTTTAAGGAGAGAAATGTCTCTATGGTGATTTGAGACTCTTACGCCTTCTGGAGGAGTGGATTTTTTTAAAGGAAAGACATATTTCTATGGTTGTTTGAGACCCTGAAACCACCCCTTGACACCAGAGTTTTTGCCTGAAAGGGAGGGGGGCTCCCATACAAATGAAACGTGAATTTCTGCATAACTCGAGAACTATTCAAGTTAATAAAACCACATTTGGCATGTGGGGGTAATTAGACGCAGGATTTTTATATATATTAAAATGAATTTCTGTCTGACCGATCGGAGTGAAAATATGTAAGCAGGAATTTTGGGGCTGGGGAAGGTTCTTATGATTGCTTGAGACTGCTTCGCTTTTGGCATAACTTGAGAACTAATCAAGCAAATGGAACCAAAATTGGTATGCGAGGTGTTTTGGATGTAAGAAATGTTTCTATGGTGATTTCAAACACAAATTGCAACCAAACCTGAGAATTATCCAGGTAACTAAACCAACTAACCTGAGAATTATCCAGAATTATATTATCTGGGTAAGAAGAATGGTCCGATAGAAGTTAGTCAAAAAAAACTCATTCAAAAAAACAAAAACAAAAAAGTGTCAGTTCTATGTAATGTTCGTTCATTTAGTTGCAGGCGTTGCAACGCTCGCACCGGGATCAGCTAGTGTCATATAAATTATAAACCGGTCAATGATTTCCAAATTCAAACGGCATTTCTTCAATATAAGGATATGGAGGGTTGAGTATAATAAATACAATACATTCCTTCACAGGTACATCTATCTATTTATTTATAAAAAAATGAATCTTTGTCTGTCTATCTGACCCTTATTACTCGTAAACTACTGAACCTATCGGCTTGAAAATTTGTATGAATAGGTTTTTAGAGCCTGGTTTCTTGTGAAGGTTCGAGATCCCTCCCTTCTCTGAAACAGCAGGAGGAGAATAAATGAAGCAAACGCAAAAAAAATTGCATGTGAAGGATTTTGCTGGCAAAATTTTTCAATAGTGATTTGAGTCCACTCCTCTTGCTTAAAGAAGGGACTCCCAAATAAATGAAACAAATTTTCTGCATAACTCGAGAACAAATCAAGCATACGGAACCAAATTTGGCATGTGGAGGTTTTTGGAGGCAAGAAATGGTTCAATGGTGGTTTAAGACCCCTCCTCTCTTAGGGGGATATCATACAACAAAAACACGAATGTCTGCTCATCTCGAAAAATAATCAAGCAAATGGAACTAAACTTGGCATGTAGGGGCTCCTGAAGGCAATTTAATTTTCCATGGTGGTTTGAGCTCCCTCCTCTCTCAGCAATGGGAGGCTCTCATACAAATGAAACACGAATTTCGGCATAACTCGAGAGCTTATCAAGCAAATCTTTCCAAATTTGGCATGCGGGGGTTTTCTAGGCAGGATTTCTATATGTATAAAAATGAGTTTCTGTCTGTCAGTTGTCTGACCCTTATAGACTCTGAAACCATAGAACCGATCCGCGTGAACATTTGTTTGCCTGAGTTCTTGGATCTGGATAAGGTTCTTATGATGGTTTGAGACCGTTCCCCTGGTTCGAGGCTCCCATATAAATGTAACACACATGAGAATTATCCAGGCAACTAAAACACAAAATGTGTATTTCTCGGGTAAAAAGCATTTTCTGATAGAAGTTCGAACCTCTTCTTAGTCAAGAAATCAGGCATTCCAAAAAACAACTATTAAAGCACCAGTTCTATTGATATTTCATTCATTTTGTCGCAAACTTAGCAGCGCTAAGCTGCTTTAATGAGTTTCAACTAGTATTCGATAAATTTCTGAAACGCAACACGATGACTCGAGCAATACTCCAATAACCAACCCTTCCACCTCATGAAACCCATCAAGCTCCACTTTGCCTAATTTGAGCCGACACTTTAGCTCTCCATTATGTCACAACCCACCGGAAACTATTCCATCTTTCGACCACAACTATTTCCTTCCTTTTCCCAATGCCTTTCTAATCTAATTCACACCCCCCATGGAAGTTCCACTCGCCAGCCGTTAACCACAAAACCGCGCAATTAAAAATTCAAACAAATATTTTCCAAACACTGACGCTTCCAAGTGCATTTTGATACTTCTCAACTCCACGTCCCCATAGCAAACGGACAAGCGGGACAAGCTGTTATTGGGTGTAAATTTTCGTCATATTCCTTCCAACCACCGACTGGGACTGGGCTGCCGACACAATGCATATAATTTCGCTTCCACTCCCCCCTGACCCCCATCAACCGACTCCAGCCATCCAACCGAATAAGACATGAATAAAACATTCGAAACATTGTGTTCGTACATTCCGCCGAGCGACTGCAGTTTTCATTCAGCTTTTCTTCGGTTGCACTTCTCCCATTCAGCAGAATGTCTCGAACTTTAGACGATGACGAAGACGACGACGATTGCTCGGCAAACAAAAGATGTGCAAGTTCAAAGCGTTCCACAAAGACGTGTGGCGCGCAGTCAAAAGGCAAATAAAACGAGTGTTTATGTTTAATTTAGGAAATTAATGTTGCACGTAAATATTTATATGTATGCATAAATTTGCCCTCCTGGAAGCCAGAGGTTAATTGTGCTGAAAAATATCTATATTAAACGCACCCCTGGTGTCGAATTTTACGAAACGGACTTTCTCGAGGAAATTTGATCCCTTTGGAAGATAAGATTCCAAACGCCGCTGGTGGACGGCAATTTGCATAACTTTAACGGCAATGTAAACATTGCACTTCGGATGCATTTCTCCGCGTCGACGGAAGCGATCCTAATCTACCGTCCCGAATGACCCACAATTAGCCGACGTTAATTACGGATCATCAGCAAATTTTCGACACATTACACTCGGATCGTAAATCCCGCTGGGAATACACCCACCCATTAGGAGCCGGGGTTTTTCGGACTGAGACGGAGTTCATAAATACTCACACCTTTCGCTAGACGAAAGAAGAAGGAAATTGAAAGCGGATTCGGACGAGCTTCGTGACCGGTAATTTCGGTGAGCTTAGAGGATGCTCTGTCGTACGGGCAGCCATTTTTTTTTTTCGACCGAAACGGGTTGGAAATGCTAATGGCGCTTCCGACTGGTAGAGTTGCCGAATTTTTAAAGTCCATTTGTGAGGCGGATGAAGGATTGTGAAATCCCACGGGAAGTCGTTGGTGGCGGAAAAAATGACTTCCTCGAGAGCGGTGCTTTTTATTTTCTCACTGAGCTGAATATTCGATGGGAAGTGAGAAGTCATCTGAGGGGGGTTGCATTTATACTCTTGGTAGGTATTTGGTAGTTGATAGCTGATGTCTATTGTTTTGAGTTGAGCTACCCCTTAAATCCAGTTTTCCTATTTATCGGTGCTGAGATTGATTGACATGGTGACAGATCACAGTTCGCAAAATTCAGGAGCAATACAGCTTAAAGAATCATGTAATTTTCAGTGTTATCTATTGCGTTTAAATGGAACGCTATATTCGGCATAAATTCAAGGACTTTTTTAAGTCAATCTATGCTAGACGTCACCTAAATCAGATATGTGAGATGAAAGATTGCAAACAATTTCGTTACTTACAACTTAACGAGAGGAAATTATTTCCTCAATTATTTACCTTACTAAAGCCGAATGGCCTCTAATGTAAACAGAAGATGCTTCCATTCTATTCGGTCCATGGCTGCAATTTGCCAGCCTCGGAATCTGCGAAGGGTCCGCAGGTTGCCTCCCACCTAGTTCGATGCGCACCTCTTTTTCCGAAAGGCACAACGGTTTGTATTCGAGAATAATTTTCACTGGGTTGTCACCCGACATTCTTACGACATGCCCAGCCCATCATAGTCGACCGATTTTAGCAATGTGTATGATGGGATGTTCTCCCAGCAACTACTCCAAAATCTGTATCGTATATATGTTATTTTTAAAATCCGTCTGAAAAATGAGGAGGCAGAGTAAAAGTTTTGCTTTGTAGGCCAAGAATCAGGTCAGAGAACCTGAGATCGTAGTAAGCCGTGTTTTGAAACCAACGTGTTTAGCTTTTGCTGCGTCGTTTTCACGAGATAAAAAAATCAAACAGTATTTCGTTATTCCCCTTAAACAAAAAATGATAACATGAAACCCCACGCGCGCTTTGTTTAAGATTTAATTAATAGAATCAATTCCCACTCAAAATATGGATTAGTCGATAGTATTTATCCGTCTTTTTTATTTTTGAGGAAGAGATAATTCAGCATAGTTTTGTTTGTTTGTGCAAGTATTGTGCCACCCGGGCAGAAATGGTTAAGGCAGGACACTTTTACGCTTTGTCGAGAGCGAATTGATAATTGTGCAGTTGTGCAGTTCAATATTGTTTCATATTGTTAGAGAGTGGAGTGAAAAAAGGTTTGTAAAAGAAAACCAAAGCAAGGATGAAAATGGCCAATTACTGGTCGAAAACACCAAACAAATCCAATGAGCAAACGCGCGTGCAAGGCTGTCACATATTTTTTAAGGCACCGATCATGTGCTGAACGGAGTTTTGCATATTCAACGAGCGATTTAGCAAAGTTAATTTTTGAACTTAATTTTTCGCGAGTGAATGAAGTTATTGGCGAGTCAACGACGGAAATTTGCATTTAAACAAATGAACAAGCAAATGTTATTGATGAAACCCTTGGGTGAGATCCATTTGGTTATGAATATTTACCAAAATCCTATTTTCAAGTGATATTTAATACGTACCTAGTATAGAAAATTTACATTTCCAAATTTGGAAGTATGTTGCAGTTCCAAATTTTATCGGTAATGATTACACGGTGTTCAATAAGTTCGGATACACTTTCAACATTTGTTAAAAAATGAAAACATGTTTTTTATTTTTTGGATTTATGTTATTGAAAGCTATGTTTACAAGGAACGTTTACAACATTTCTCTTGGAATGACCCCCTTTGTACATCCTTAACGAGCTTCAAACGTTTCTCGAACGCGTCGCAGGCGGCACGCACGGACTGCATGGGCATTTCGTCCCAGATTTTGAGAATTACCGTCTTGAAATGATCCAAAGTGCTGACCTTGTATTCGTTCAGCTTCGCCATCATATAGGACCAAACAAAAAAGTCGAGAGGATTCAAGTCCGGGGAGCTGGGAGGCCACAAAGTTTTGTCCAGAAAGTCGGTTAAATTGTCCCGACACCAGGCTTGAACCACATTTGCCGTATGGGCTGGTGCACCGTCCTGCTGGAACACGTAGTGCTCATCGCCGTAGAGGCTTCGGAGACTCGGGGCAACAACCTTTCCAAAACCTCAGCTTTTGTAGTACGCCGCGTTGATTTATGACGTTTTTTTCAATAAACACCAGGGGTAGCTTACCACGTTTGCATACTGCTCCCCAAACCATCACCGACGCGGCACTTTGGAACCGAGGGATGTTTATATTGATTCAGGAATGCTGTCCCTCGATGGCGCCATCACCCGGTCATTTTGCACATCATGCGGCTGCTGCAGCACGAACAGTTTCTCGTCCGAAAAACAAACTCCTGACCAGCGTGCCGAGAGAGGATCCTCTTAGCTCGATCCAACCGCTTTTTGCTGGTAGCCTCCGAAACGCCATGGACCTTACGTTTTTTGTAAGGCCTGAAACCAAGGTCCTTGGTGAGTATGGTGTGAGCGGTTCCAATGGAAACGTTGAGATCTGCAGCCGTTTTCCGGATTGAGCGGTTCTTTTGCGCCGAATTCGCTCCCTCACGATCTTGATGACCCGTGGCGTCCTCGCTGAACGCGGCCGACCGGATCTCGCACGGTCATTGGTCGAGGACGTCTCCCGGTATCGCCTGATGGTCGTGTAGACAAAGTTCCGCTTGACCCCATGCGATTTCAGCAGCCGGAATATATCGCCGGGTCGCTCACCGTTCAAAAAACGCTTAATTACGAAGTCCCGATACTCTTTCATCGCGCGTAACAAACGAACAACAACTAACAGAATGTCAACACCGCGCACATTCGGTAGCGTATGAATGAAGCTAAAGCTGACACCAATACCAATGCAGAATATGTACATGGCGCATACCTACGCAATGATGAAAACTTGTATTCGAACTTATTGAACACCGTGTACATGCGGGGCTTAATGTATGTGAAAGAAGCCTCGGAATGGACATGACTCTCCAGACAGCCATCATTTTTTAGCCTCCGGATTAAAGATGCTTTCAATGTTCACTTAAAGGATTGTAAAAGGAATCAATTGGCTCTGAGATCTTTTCAATTTTTGTCTCTTGAAATTTTGTACTAGCTAAACTGTACCTGTGAAATTGTTCATGACCATGATAGTAATGTTTTTACCGGCGAGGACTAAACATGAGTAATTTTGTCATATCTGCAATAAAGAAACTCTTCCCACTCAATCCTAATTGAGGTAGAATTGAGGTTCCGGCAGTATTCTGGAATCCTCTCTCATGTTCGTTTCGTCGCTCTTCAAAATACACTGTTAGGAATTAGCCAAAATACGATTGTACACTTCTCTGGCCCTCATTTTGACACGAAACTTCCTCTTCGAAGATTGCTGTGGTTTTATTTGCTTCCTCTTTGTCTTCAAACAAATTTTTTTTATACGACCATCTCGATGCTGGCCCTGTATATCTTGGCCAAATCATACTCGTATCGTTGACTTTTTGGGATTGCTGAAAACGAGTATTTGTCCATGGCACGGCAAATTTGTACTGGTTCACAAATTGCTCCTGACGCACTAGATTTCACGGTGTAGCATCGCCTGTACAGGTTGGGGATCAAAACTTTAGGCTACTTGTGGCCACACTAGTTGGGGGTATTTCTCTTGACCGGGAAACTTTCGGAATAGCAGAACAATCGTCCTTTTACACTGCACTTGATTTGGATTTCTGAACAGACAACGAGATGAGATGTAGGTCTGACTCCGAAGCTGGTTTATTTTGTACTACCCTCTATACAATTTAATTCTAGCTATTTACAATTGTTCACTTGAAGCCGTTCGGGTTTCTTGTCGTGCTTACTCAGCAATCGACGCTCCTCGCTCATAATTCTCATGAAATTAGGGTGAAACTGATTTAGATTGGTTTCAATTAACTATATGAATTCAAATTAAAGTTTAGTTTTAACATTTAGGTAGATCATTGATGATAGTTTAAGTTTAGCATTTAGGTAGTGCATTAGGATAGATTTAGTTCATATAGAGTTCATTTGATATAAATAGACTAAACTTAAGCTAGTTTTAATTCATTCCAACACTCATCAATCGCTTCGATTGTCGATGCACTAAGTGGTCCAGCGATACATTTGTTTCGAGCAACCTGTGTGCTCCCAGTCGCTTACCAACACTTTCACGGCTTCGTGTATACCATAAAGCTCGATTCAAAGTAAATCTGGACGCACGGTTTGATACACCACTGCGTCCCTGGTAGTTGAAACGAAAAACGATTGACAGGCATTTGTTGATGTTTCATTGACAAAGAATTTGGTGAAAAGTGTTTTTAGATTGATCGACGCATCTCGAAGTTACGGATGATCGAACTTGAGAAAAAAAATTAATTGTGCACAAACATCTGGAGAATCCTTCGTGGTCTGCCTCAAAAATAGCAAAAGAGTTAAAATTCCCAAATTCAACGGTGTGTCTTGTAATCGAACGTTACAAGGATACTCTGAGTGCGAATAGAGCACATCGCATCTATCATAAAAGTGGCAGCTGAGGAGAAAGGTGCTGAGGTACATGAAAGGCAACCCAGGGGTCTCCATATGTGATTTGGCAAAGAAATACGATTCCAACTTTTCCACCGTGCGTAACATCCTTTCAAGAGAAGCATTTAAGTCTTTTTGTACATCCAAGTCGCTCCCTGAAACAAAATTTAATTGCCAAAACCCGAGCACGATTACTATACGAACGAGTTTTGACGAAATTTGATGGCTGTATTTTAATGAGCGACGAAACATATGTCAAAGTGGATTATAAACAAATCCCCGGACGAAAATTTTACCTGCAACTGGTCGTGGGGAAGTCGTTTCCAAGAATAAATTTGTTTTTGCTGATAAGTTTGCTCGGAAACTAATGATTTGGCAAGGAAACTGCAGTTGTGGCCTTAAAACCAAGGTTTTCATCACATCTCACACAACGACGTCAAAAGTTTACATTTAAGAGTGTCTGAAAAAGCGGGTTTTACCCTTCATTCGGCAACACAAGACCAACTTTATGTTTTGGCCGGACCTAGCCAGCTGCCAGTACTCTAAGGAGATACTAGAATGGTATGCTGCAAACACTGTTAATTTCGTCGCCAAAGAGATTAATCCTCCAAATTGCCTTGAGTTCAGACCGATCGAAAATTTTTGGCAATTGTCAAGCGTAAACTTCGAGGATGCGGTAAAAAAGTAACAAATGCACAACAAATGCGTTTAAAGTGCAATAAGTTCGCTGGTACAGTGTCACCAGCGACTGTGCAGATCATGATAGTATCGATCACAAGTAAAGTGCGACAGTTCGTTCGAAACGGTGAAATGTAATAAATATGGTTTTATATGGTTTGAAAGCTGCATAAACACTCTTTGGTTTGACTTTTTGATCAACCGTGTATGTTGTTTAATTCTTTAGTTATGATCACTTGAATGCGTTCACATTCACTTTGAATCGGGCTTTAAAACACTTTGTGGATCAAGATGGGCAAAACTGCCTGATCTGACATATGTGTATTTCTCAAGATATGATTGCAAAAACTGCAATTACTTTTTTTGCCACCATTTCAACTTTTGGAAGTAACACACTTGTAATAAATCAGGTTAAGTAATTCATATACGACTTATTGTGTGCCGCTTGCAATAAATTTTTCTAACTGTCCTGAAATCCATCCGATCGAACCTATTCGGCCACGATAAAGCGTGATGAGATGTAGAAGTCGGAAAGGACATAATAAGGCAGTAGAAAAAAACTTAGAAAACGCACTGGAAACGACTGTACAGGCTCTGGTGGAGAGCGTCAGTCGCCAATGTCGAGCATTTTACTCAAAATGATCCCTAAATTTAACCGACATATATTGCTATATTTGTTATGTTTGTATCCGTGCGTGGAGTAAAAATCATGATGTAGTACGAGATGATCGCTCATCACCATGAAAACCCAAGAGTGGACAGTGATGTTTGCTACTAGCAAGCAAATTGCTAGAAATGAAAGATATGAAGAGAAAGTGTTAAAATATCCGTCAGTGTACGGGAGGTTGTGAAAATTGAATGGAAGTATTGAACATTGAGCGAAGGGCTTGAATATAGTAGTACTCGAACCAAGCACGCATTACTTTGTCAGGAACAAATCCGCCTGCCAAGGAGGTGGATTTGTTCCTGTCGTGACCTACCCGCATTGGAGATGTCTTCTGATGAGTGAACATCTCTTTCTACGATAATACATGCTAAAATAAATACATAAACTGAGCTACTGCAAAAGTTTGGCTAAATGAAGATAACTGGAGCTGATTTGCCTATCAATCAAAAGTGTCGCAATAAATATTTTATGCTTCCTTGTGCTTGTTGTTGTATGATCTATAATATCAGCTTAAATCAGCTTGATCTATACTATTAGTTTGAGATAGAATTCGAGAAAAACGTGAGACCGTAAGGGACCCTGTCTTATTGCGACCACATCAACACCAACACTAATATGTGCAGATACGATAGAAGAAGCGCAGCGATTGGCTGGTTTACACGAAGTTTAATTTGTGCTTTCAATTAATAAGGTGCATTGCTTGATGACATGCAGAAAGAAAGCTCCGTTTGAATTCCAAAGCATTTGGTTTGAGTACGAAAACTTTGTTCACAAAACGAGCATCGGTGAATTCACAAAAATATAAATCAAGTGTGCCCTTCAAGTTTTAGAATCGTTTTGTTTGTTCGTTTCGGAATTATTCAATTTAATTCTAAGAATTCTTTTTTTGCTCAGCGTTTCAAGCTGATTACTTTCGCAGTTGCTTGCTCTTAACGTAGCTCTTAACTGTGTTCTAAATGCACTTCCACAGTTATTCATTGAGAGCTACCGATGCCAGGTACCATTTGCATTAGTATGATTGTATAGCCATCATTACCTTATGCCCAGGAAGTCGAGAAATTTTCCTTAACGAAAATTCCTTGACCAGACCGGGACTCGAACCCAGCCACCTCAAGCATGGTATTGCTTTGTAGCCACACCTTCACCGATTGAGCTAAGGAAGGACCTCTAAGAATCCCATATATTATCAAATAGTTTAGAGCAAAAACTGCGTCCCTACGTTGATCCTGCATCGCCACACCGCACCAATCTCCTCCATCCCCAACCTCCATTCGGTTTTGTTTGTTTTTACAATTCCACCGGACGGCGCGAAACATGTCATCATCCGCTTTTTTGATGATATACATTTTGTTGCCAATCGCACCGTGCAAGTGCGAGGCACCAAATTAGCATATTCGATCGCCACCGACAGCGGAAAAAAAACACAAGCTTCGCTGCACCTGAAAACAAGCGAATAAAAATCGATCCGATCGCCGCCGACAGGATCCGCCGAAATACAATAATGAATACCTTCAAGCAAACAAGCTTCGATCCAGGTGCGACTCGTCAAAAACTGTCGATCGAGGCTTCATTAGCATCATTTATGAGTGCCGTCTTGTCGCTGGGGTGCGAATTTCCGTGCGGTTCCTCCCACTTTTTCTTGTTTGGATAACGCGCGGTGTCGCGTCCATAAATTGGCCACAGTAAGTACATGTGGCTGTAATTTCACTCCAATTGAGGAGGGGGAATCTAATAAATTGTATTTTAATGAGCCTGCTGATAGTGATCGATGATAAGCGACGGGACGGCCACGTGGTGGCTGGGAGGAAAATGGCGAGAAAACATGTGTTGATGTGGGACTTTAATTTGTGTGTACAAGGAATTTACGAAAGTGTGATTAAGGTGCCACAACTGCAATTGCTTATGCTAATTTATTCACACTTTAGGGCACGTCGTTAAGAAAATGAAACACTTTAGCGAACTTGTTTCGTGAAATTCGAAGAGAAAGGGGTTGCCTTTCAGTGGGCAATTAAATTGGATTAAATGATAATTGGACGAAATTCGCCTCACAATTGGCGAAGAGCTCCTTTCGGGTATCTGATTCATATGACAATTTAAATTCAGGTCTTGATGATTCTAATCTTCCTTCGTTCGACGACCAGCCGGAGGCTCGAGCAAAACTGTTAATTATATCGAAATAATTGCTCCTGATCCAAAAGGTAGCAACCGTCGATTTTCGTCCGAAAAATAAATGAATCCTACTCAGAAAACCCACAATTATCGGCGATTGTTCAAGCACGGTGTGACCACCGGAGCGCAACGGCAGCGTGGAGGCCACTCACTCATAATTATCTCCCGAAAATAAAATTTAAAAAATCCCAACCAAGCCCAACAGCGAAGAATTGACCCACGCAATTGCGGCAGCTGAAAATCGAGACGAAATCGTGATCGCATGTCACTAAACTACGCACCGAGCTCGAATTTGTTTAAGGAGGTCAAACTAGCAGCTGAATGGAAATATTCCTCCGTGTTCCTCCTAGCGGTGGGATGCTCGTAATTATAGACTTCGCGGAGTGCGAGCGCGGACCATAAACCGTTCATTGGTAAATTGACAGTTTTTCGGAAAACATCTCCGGAGAGGTCTCTGGGGTTGTTGCGTGACAATTATTGAATTAGAAACTTTCCCCGAACATCTTCGTGTCGGTGCCAGTTTCGGGAGAGTGCTGATCGTTCAATTTGAACCGGATATGATCCATTTAATAACAGTTTGCGTACATACCTGTGTTCTGACTTCATTCATCAATGGATGAGTTTTGTTTGAATGGAACCGACTGCGCTAAACCGCGAATTACGTCAAACTGTGCCCGATCCGCGTTGACATGTGACAACTGGGCATCGAATGACACGATGATGGATACTCATTTGAGTGGTTCGCCGTTGCAACAAAGATTGACCTGTTATTAGACTTGGCTCGGTGATGGACAGGTGAAATTGACGGTCTGCTAGGAGAAAAATCCCATTCATAAGATTCGCTGATCCGAATCCGATGAAAGCCGAGCTGCACTTGCCGCTGACGAACGGAAGCCACGAGCTGACCACAATTGATGACTCTATGATTATCCAGCAGTAGTCAATGAATCCTCGTAAGCCGGCCACCTGCCCAATCCGAACGTGCAATAAATTAGCATTATTCGAACTGGGGTCGAAAATCGAAAACAAATAAAGCATCCAGACCCGTAATTTGCGGATAAAATATGGATGATAATCCGATAAAGATTTGCATAGAGGGGATGAAAGACTGAGGGAAAAATTAGAATCAAGATTCAAATCGCTAAGCAGACCAAAGCTGTCCATTCATTCCGAAGCGCGTCGAAACGGTTCCGGACCAAAGTGCAGTTCTGTTTTGTTTAATTATATGGTGTGTGAGCCATGGTCATAATGTTCTGCAAGGGATCCAAAGCCCTGTTTTCAGCATGCAAATGTGGTGTCGACAGACAGGCCGTGGGCCAGCAGAAATCAAAGGCTGATGGTTATCAGCAGCAGCAGTTGCCCCGGGCAGAAACTAAGTTACACCAAGAACTGTAGAGTGAGGAAAAATCATTGAAACAGACAGACGTTTTTGAACAATTATCATTATGAACGATCCACAAATTGTTCAAAATAGTTTTATATTATACATTCTTGGAATGACAATTCTTGAAACTACTAATTTTACAATAAGGTTCGTCTTTTGCTGGTTTTAGAAGACAAAAAAAAGTTGGATAATAGGAAAGTCGTTTAAACATGCTTGAAAAAGAAAAATGATTTTTTTCTTTCTTCTTTCCAGGACGGTTTCACACGTCGTTACTAGCAGGGCCCGGAAAAGTAATCGTCAATTGATAATTGTCAAGTGACGATGAGGCTGGTCACCATCAATATCAAGCCAAAATCAAGCTCTTTCTTTTCGAGCATATCCCATAGCAACATCTAAACACTGAGTGAACAAATCAAGAGGAATTTATTTGAATATCGTATGAAAATTTGCCACAGGATATTATTGCGATACGATTCTCTTATGGAAAGAAGTTCAAAGGACGATCGCATGAAAATTTTCCTCACAGAAAAAAATGTTGCGATCGGGACTGGAACCATGTATGTGTATATGAGGCATGTTTTTCTCGACTAATGCAACAGTAATCATTTAATACGATTTGGTATGGAATGAGTCTTGCTTTGTGATTCATAGTTCCGATCATACGGATAATAACACACACACACACACACACACACACACACACACACACACACACACACACACACACACACACACACACACACACACACACCCCCCCTAAATTTCTGAGAGCTCAAGAAGACTTTTCCTCAAATCCTACTTCATCGAATCTATGTGACGTTATAGTATATTCATAGTATACAAAAAAAATTTTCAACAAAATGGCTTAGAGCAAGTGCGTTGAAAAAGTCGTTATGTTACACTTTGGCACGCTAGCGGACTATTGAGCACCTTACCATATCTTTCAGCGGCATCTGTTGAGCACACTGTGATGGATTATTAAGCTGAACAGATGGCGGTAGTGTGTTAACGTTAAGGGGGGATAAACAGTTAAAACGAGAAAAAAAACTCATTTTTGAAACATAAAAACTCAAGGGGAACTTTTTACTCAAATCTATCGAAACTCTTTGACAATTATAAGTGTATCCATGAAGTATACAAAAAAAATTTTCAACAAAATGGCGGCTGTTAGAGTGCGTTGAAAAAGTCGTTGTATTTTGCTTGTGCCGGCGGTCGCAGTTTTGATCTGAAACGTGCTAATCTAAAAACATAACATTACTTACATTAATAGTTTGTAGATGAATTGAAAAAAAAAGTTAAAAAAATATATTTGCAATCCAAAGTTTTTCGGCCATTTTCTCACATTTTTCCATAATTAATAATAAAATATTACAATATGTTTTTCATACATTAATTGTTATGTTATATATTCTCCGTGCGAGGAGTAACGATTATGATGTAGAAGGAGATGTTCGCTCATCACCATGAGGCACTAAGAGTGAACAACAATGTTTTTGGCTAGAATGAAAGATGTGAAGAGAAAGTTTTGATAGTTACATTTCCAAGCCTGCCGCACACTAGCGGAACTATCAAAACTTTCTCTTCATATCTTTCATTCTAGCCAAAAACATTGTTGTTCACTCTTAGTGCCTCATGGTGATGAGCGAATATGTTTTTATTCAAATAGAAGGTAAAACTACAGTTAAGGAATCCTATAAGTTTCAGCTTAATCGAATAATTAGTTTTCGAGCTATCACCGGCATAAACTGCGAAAATGCTGTTTTAAGAAAAACGCGTTGAAAGTTTTGAGCATCCCTTTACGCCTGCTGCGCGCGAAAAAGGCGCGAGAAACACTTGGAATTCGAATTTCAAAAAAAAAAGGTTTCAGGAGCGTATTCTAGAGGTAATTTACTAACTTTTTCTGCTGTTTAATTTACACTGATAGGCAAAATAAAGTGCCCACCTCATCGTTTTTTTTTTTCAATTTCTCTCATTTACTTGGTTCAAATTAAAATAAACACACTGTATTTTTTTTATTATCTTATTTTTTATATTCTTTTTAAGTTTCACTTATCGAATACTGCAAAAAAAGGAGTTTTATTTAAAGAAGAAAAAAATCAATTTGTATACATTAATTGTTATGTTATGTATTCTCCGTGCGAGAAGTCCTTCTACATCATAATCAA
Source organism: Aedes japonicus (assembly GCA_034211315.2). Classification (NCBI taxonomy): domain Eukaryota; kingdom Metazoa; phylum Arthropoda; class Insecta; order Diptera; family Culicidae; genus Aedes; species Aedes japonicus. Next base: position 102,562 of record JASCZW010005648.1, read on the forward strand.
TTTGTGTTGAAAAAAAACAGTGACAAAATAAAGTGCCCACTCCATTTAGGCTACAGAACACATAAATTAAAGAAAAATAAAAGCATTTCAATAATTGATGTCCTCCTGCAGGCGCTTCGACATGCTCTCGACCAGGTTCTTTAGGTGCTGTGGATCTAGCTCTTCCCAGGCGCGCTCCAGGGCTTCAAAATAGTTATTTTTATTGGTAACACCAGTTTTGTCAACCCTGGCATCGAGAATCGCCCTCAAATTCTCGATGGGATTGAGGTCCGGGCTTTGTGGAGGCCATTCCAGCGGTTTGATCCGACAAGACCGGAAGAAAGACTTGGTCTTCTTGGCAGTATGCTTCGGGTCGTTGTCCTGCTGGAATACGAACTTCTCTTCAAGGCCCGTCTGGATCAGCGAAACCTCCAGATTTTCTCGCAGGATGTTGATGTTAGAATCTGCCGTCATTTACCCGTCGATTTTCACAATGCTTCCCACTCCACCCCACGAAAAACACCCCCAGACCATCACATTTCCTCCTCCATGCTTCATCGTGCCTCGGATGTGGCGCTCCTGAAGCTCCTCTCCTGATCTGCACCAAACACGAACCCGCCGCTTTCGGTTAAACAGCTCTAATTTTGATTCGTCCGTCAAGGGAATCGTTTTCCAGAACTCTAGGGGCATATCAGAATGTTCCTTAGCAAACTTAAGCTAGAAATTAGAAGAAGAATTAGTATCTTCCATTTAATTCCAACTACCTTTGCTTATCTTCGACAGATACGCGTATTTCGTCTACAATGTGCAGACTTCTTCAGTGTCTTGTACTAATAACTCGACTAAGTCGAGTTATTAGTACGAGACACTGAAGAAGTCTGCACATTGTAGACGAAATACGCGTATCTGTCGAAGATAAGCAAAGGTAGTTGGAATTAAATGGAAGATACTAATTCTTCTTCTAATTTCTAGTTACAGGTATTCCACTAAACAGCTCAAACCCTCTAGGATTCAAACTTAAGCTGTTTGGCTTTGTTTGCCTTGCTGATAAATGGGCGCTTCCGGGCAAGTTTGCCCTGTGCTACGAGACGGCGACGAACAGTTCAACCGGAAAATGATAACTGAAGGGTTTCCTGGATCTCGCGGACAGTTACCTTCGGGTTCTTCTTGACTTCGCGCATGATCTAGGTGTCCGTTCTCGCATCCGTTTTCCGCTTCCTACCTCTGCCAGGGCGATCCACCACTGATCCAAACGTTTTAGGCTTCAGAAGAATTTTGCTGCCTTACTGATACTGTACTTCTTAGCGACAGTCCAGTGCGATTCACCGCTTTGCACATCACGAACGACCAATTTTCGGATACACAAGGGAATGGCTTTCGAAAGCACTGCGTTCTCCATTTTTTTTCAATTGAATCAAATGCGATCACGTATACAAATGCACCAGGTTGAGCCGTTTACTTCAAAACATGTCAAAATATCAAAACATAAACAATCGAGGGGTCTTCCAATGGCAACTTATCGAAAACATATCGATTTTTGAAGTGGGCACTTTATTTTGTCACTGTTTTTTTTTTTCAACACATATTGATTTTTTTTTCTTTAAGTAAAACTCCTTTTTTTCAGTATTCCGTAAGTGAAACTTAAAAAGAATATAAAAAATAAAATAAGAAAAAAAAACTACACTGTGTTTACTTTAATTTGAACCAAGTAAATGAGAGAAATTGAAAAAACGAAGAGGTGGGCACTTTATTTTGCCTATCAGTGTACGTATGTTCCGCCGTCCATATTGATACAAGAAAATGTTTGCAAAAAATTGGTGTCAAGCACATTAGCACGACTTTTTGCATGTCATCACAGTTGGGCACTTTTTTTTACATTGTACGGCTTCAGTCCTTGCCCCTGCTTCACTATTTGTACGTATGTTTTTGACTTCCGCGGCACATTTCGCAAAGAAAGATTGCGATTTTTCACAATAATGGCTACCACCTTCTTGTCCATTAATCGGGAGCATACTTTTCGATTTGTTCCACTTACAACTTTCCAATTCACAGTCAAGCACTGGTCAAATGATTTACTAACACAAAACATGGTACTCGTCTGTAGTTATAGTTTCTTGGTAAGATCGTGTACCGATAAATTTAGATTTTGCCGTCGTTCGTAATAAATGCGTGTCCACTTGACTTGACGCCATTTTACTACATGTAACAAGAATGTCAACATGTTGTACCACGAAATAAAGTAAAGAGTTTCAGTTGTCACATGAGTTAAACGTTTCAGCGATCCGTGAAATAATTCAAAATCTACACTGAAATAAAAGTGTCCGAAAATAACGTTGGCTTTAGTTTTCACCAAACATAATTTGCATGGCATTTGATATCAAGATCACGTAATGTAGGTTGCAATGTGAACGGGTTTTAATCCTTACTGCCTCTAATTTTCTTTTCGAGAGGAAAAAACGGATAACAAGAGACAGTAATTGGAGCGTGTTGGTTGTGTTTCTCTATTCGTTTTTTTTTTCAAACATCGATAGATCGAATGCATGGTACCAACTCAATAGTAAGTTTATGATGTCAATCATTGAGTATTTTCATTTATACGTGAACGAGATGATACTTGATAGTTGACTTGGTCCAATTTGACAAACATTTAGTGGAGGGTTTAAGTTATATGCGGTTGTGATACCTGTCAGCTATGGCGCATGTGGGACAAAGTAGAAAATACATTAAGAGGTCAGAGAAGAAGTTAACTTGCTTTGGAAAACTTTCAAAGAAGATAAACTGAACTTGATATCTAAAGTAAAAACAAAAATAGCCACATATACTTTGATTGTGGACTGCATTTTGCGACAAAAGTGAATGCAGATCAAGGCAGATATTTTGTCGTAGAAAATAAGGCCACTCAAGATTCTGTAGCAACGCCAGGAAGAAATTCTTTGTGAGGTCGACTGCACTGAAAGTTAATTTTAGTTTATATTACAAAGTCGAAGGTAATACTTACAAATCCATTCGTTGTTTTGAGCAACGAAACTAATTTGTTTTTTTTATGAAGATACATTCGTAATTAATTGGATGCGCAACTGTCAAATTGACGAAGGTTTTGTTGACACAGAAAGAACATTCGTACATTGTACGGAAACAATGCAAAGAGGTACGAATATTTTGTCACAAATTAAAAAGAAACGTCTCTCTGGTGGCTGCATGAAGGACTGACAGATCTACTTTATCGACTCAAAATGTAATTGACAAAAAAAAGCGCAACCACGTGGAATTGTCCAGCATTTTTTTTTATTGTTTCAGACATGGGGTTCGAACCTGAATATTTAGAAAGTGTTGATTTTAAATCCGAGGTTGATCTCACTAGGCCAGGCTGACTCGTGAGAACAATCTTGATTAATGAGCATGAATTTATAGCTAACGACAGCGCTTTGATTTTTATTTTGGGTTAGATAAACTATTTCCGCCCATACCAGCAGAAACACCATCGTGCATGAGTGCGGTATAAAAGAGAAGCAGCGATTGGCTGGTCATCACAAAGTTCATTTCGTGCATTTTACAAAAAGGTGTAATAATAGCATTTCACCCGATAAAAAGCACTATGAATGTTTCATACAATATACAAGACATTTGTTCTATGTACAAAATCCATGTTTACGAAACGCGTGAAAGCTACTTTACGAAAATAAATTTTCAGTGTGCTTGGTGGCATTTTCCATAAATAAAAAAAAACGAATTTAATAAAGTCTACGTAGACCTAGGAGGAGGAGTGGGGGGGGGGGGGTGGTTGGAAAAAGTCTACTAAAGTCTACGATGGGGGAGGGGGGAGGGGTTTGAAAGTTTCAAATTTCGGTCTACGTGGTTTATGAACTGTCCCTAATTATTGCGACACTTAAGATTGATAGGCAAATCAACTCCAGTTATCTTAATTAAACCAAACCAAAAAAAATCAACCAAACTTTTCCAGCAGCCCAGTTTATGTATTTATTTCAGCTAATATATATCGGGCGAAGAAGTGTTTGTTTGGCGCGTACGGTGGTGCTTAGTGCGTGAGTGGTGAAATTCTATGTATCCGACAGTGGATTTTCAGTCTTTTGATTCAGAACTTCAACATACATAGTTAATTGTGATCCAAATTATTCGTTCGCCATGCTTGGATCTTGGAACAAATAAACCACTTACGCATTTTTTAAGTGACTCCAACGGCATCCATACTGTTGGTGTACTTGGACAGATCCCAGTTGGCTTTCAGGCGTTGAGATTAATTGGACGGACATACGGAACGAACAGTTTCCCAATGAAAAACCACAATCACACTTTTTGAGTATCCCTAAAAGCACCCATACCTTTGGTTTAGATCGGTTCAAATCGGAAATCGGTACTAATTTTCAAATATTTCACTTGACAACTTATCGGTAACCATAACGAACCCTGCTGCTACCCAATCCTGTTATCCAACATCCCAGTGATTTCTCGTGGAAGTGCAGTGGACTCCGCGACTTCCAATAAAGCGAGTATCACGTCAACATATTCCTAGCCTCTCCTTACTTGAGCTGCATTCGGGCGGGGCCGGCGCCGGTATTGCCTGAGTTTAAGAGACACATCGAAGATGTATGTTAGTCCCAAGCATCATCTGTTGGCTCTCTGTGTAATAACAGCTGATCTGACAGTAACGGAGTAGCAACCTCGGGTGGTCAATCATGCTCATGCTAATATATATCGGTTAAATTTGGGGATCAGTTTGAAAAAAAATGCTTGACATTTGCGATTGACGCTCTCCAGCAGAGCATGTACAGTCGTTTCCGGTGCGTCTTTATCTACTGCCTTTCCAAATCCTGTCCGTCCTCGATCTTTCCTTGGTCTTTGAAAGTTCACACTGCATCGTGGCCGAATAGGTTTCGATCGGATGGATTGCAGGACATTCATTGATGGATTCATCGCAAGCAGCACACAACTGGCGCGAAATAGGTGGTAGCAACTTTTTTGTGACGGAAACAATTCGTAAATGAGTTACGTTAACTGAATTATAACAAGTGTGTCACACCTAAATTTGAAATGGTGGCAAAAAATGAAATTGCAGTTTTTGCAATCATATCTTGAGAAATGCGCATATTTAAGATAAGGCTATTGCGCCCATCTTCATCCACAAAGTGCCCAAGTAACAATTTAAGTTTTATTCCAGCCGAATAGCACTCCTCCCGGCTTTGTTGATAAAAGTACATTCAAAACTGTTTCGTCCACCAACACTTCCTCTATGTGTCTTTAAAGCCGAAATGTGTACAAAGTGGTCCACTCTATAGACGGTTGTGAAAACAAATTAATAAAACCTTTTTAAGACCATACAGATTTTGGAAATGTTCTAGTGAAAGATCTTATGACCACTTGAGAACCTTCATAAAACCTATTGGCTGCCATGAAAACCAGCATAGGGTTAAATGGCCTCAGCTGTCAAACTTCATGTGATATTGTGGTTGGTTTTTGTTATTCTGCTGTGTTCGATTCTCTGCTCTTCTGATTCATTAAGCAGTAAATAACATCTTGGAAAAAAAGTTCTAGCGTTGCGAGAAATTTTGTTTCGTAGCTAAATATCCAAAACAAATTGAGTTTTTTCACAGCGTAGCGTGCTCCAAATCATATGCGCATTTAATTTTATGGTGAACATTGGTACGATAAGAGCCGAAAATTAATGCGCCAAGGAAATAATGCGAGTTTAAGTCTACAAAAACAAAATTGAAACAAATATATTCGATAAATTAATCACGAATTTCATGAGAATTTATGGAATTAAACGAGGTTGTCTAAAAGAATGACAAAATTGGTCTCTGATCTACAGTTCATTGGAATTACTAATAACATTTGGCGTATTTATTTTTCCACATTTCAGTTATTTCATATATTTCAATATGGCGATTAAAAAAATCACTGTTTTGGCAAAAAGCCAATTAATCTTCGTAATGGCTACTATAAAACTCTTTCGTCATTTGGAGGCTTTTCTCAATGCCAATTGGCCATTTAATGTATTTACTAGAGGCAAAATGGCTTTAAATTGCTTTTTCAACTGATAATAATAAGATAATTTGAAAGAGTCCTAAAACGGCATTTAGAATCAGCATTTCACGAGTACATAAAGTCAAAATAAAACCTTTGATAGGAGTAAAAGGAACTTCAGAAGACACGGTTTTAAGATCGCTGTAAAGAAGCTGCGTAGGTTCTTATAAACCTGACTAAAAGTTGAAACCTATTGGCACCTCTTAGTACCCAGTAATTAAACCAAATTGATTTCATGCGGCTTTCATAAAACGTTAATAAAACTTTAAAAAGCCGGATGGTTTTGGAAATGTTACTTGGGTGTTTTAGGGTTTAAACGAAGCTGTGATAAGGGGCAAAAACACGGCAAACAAGATGCACTTTCGAACCACCAAATAACCAATTGCAATATTTTCCAGCTTCGTCTGACACCCAAGTTCGTCGAGGTGGTCCAGGAGAAATCGGTGCATTCTGATCAAGTGTTAAAATTAAAAATGTACCTTTTATTCCGCCCCCTGACTGAGCAAACCATTTCGCGAAGTTTGCGCGATTTCTCCTGGGAGTTTCCTCGAAACCCAGAACAACCGGCCTCGTTTTCGTCGACGGCTGTCGGAAACTCCTTCGGGACATTAAAATCCTATAAATCATCATTTCCCGGACCCATAAGTCAATTAATTAGACCACTCGGGGCTGAACACCGTTTGCGCAGTAAACGGCGACGAAGACGAAAACGCAAACCACCACCAAAACTTATAAATATGTAAGCATCTGCGTTGGAAATTTTCTAGACAGCCACGCAGCTTGCCCGCATCTGAAATGATCCTTCTGCAGTGCGGCAGCAGCTTCAGCCGACCCTCCCTTTTTTGCAACAAGCAGCGGAGAGAAAAAAAAGCACATCGAACATAAAACAAGCTGAAATCATGTTATCGCCAAGTTGGTCTCGTTGGTGCTGGGGGACTCGGTTATTTAGGTAGCACCGACCAGAAGGCGTCCGGACTTTGTGGGGCAACTTATCCGGCGAATAAATACAGGAAGCCGGAAGGCATATATTTTGAGTTTCTTCGATAATTTTCCCTCTGCTTTGGCGCTTTTCCAGCAAGTGAACGAACCGAAGACGACGACGGTGATGACGATCATGACGACGGGGGAGAATCGAAGAAACTGATCAAACAGCAATGATAACCATTTACGCCACCGTGGCCACCCAGCGGGGAAACACATTTGCTACATCGAAGCAGCAAAGAGGGCGGATACGGACGAATCATCACCCTGGACTACCAACAACGCAACTCTTGGACTCGGTGGTGGTCGAATTGGAACTCGGTTAGCAAGCGGGTGCAAATGATACATGTCATCGCCGAAACCGGACCTCCCTCGGTAGTATTGCTGGCGAAAGATTGGACCCTTTTGCGCCCTTCGGGTGCTAGTAATTAATTATCAGAGCATACGCCCCACGCCGGATCCGGAATGCTAACTGATTCGGGGCAAGCTTCAAATCCGTTTGCGTTTTGCGTGAATTCAATCCATAACCATAACTTTCAGCCTCGTAATTGTAGTTGGCGGTGTTTCGCTGGCCGCAGGGCAGATTCCCTATCGCGCACAACGGATTCGGACCGGAAATATCGACCGAAGGGACCACCGGAGAAGAAGCTCCCCATTTGCTGGCTCTTATTTCCAGTCGAATGCCGAGCTTCAATTGCCCAATGTTCATTACCACGTTGGACACGGTTATCGGATTGGCTTTTCTACTGAACTAGTTTGTCGTGGCTCCCGTCGTCGTTGTGGTTGTTGATGTTGTTGTTGGGGAAACAGAACCGATCGGTACTTATTTAGTGCCACCAGGGGGGTGCCCCGGTGGTCGGCTCCATTTCAAAGCGCGTGTTGGTGTTGGAATAATTGGTCGTCAGCATGGAGGGTAATTGGAGCCAGTCAGCTCCATTGGCTGATGGATGAGCGCCAGATCGTTTCGAGTGGTTCATCTGCGCACGGTGGGGAGTTCGGGATTGTAATTTACGGGAACTACGTGAGCTATCCGTTTCGGGGCAGCTGGCTGCAGAGTGTTTCGAATCTGAGGAATTCCTGGTTTGAAGAAATCGGTCGTTTTGCTTGAAGATGGAAACCCCTAAAACAGCTCTTGTTGTCAATAATCGAAGTTTGTATGTACATGGAAATTGGTAAATGATTGGAAAATGCCTACCAATGCTTCTTCGCGAACCTGCGGGTAAAAAATAGGTATTATTGTGATCCCTAGCCTCTTGTTCACTAACTCCTATTGACTGCTCCTTTAATTACAATTAAACTAATGATTAACCGTCAATTCAAAATGCGTGCAGTCCCAAGTAACAAATTCAATTTTAAGGTACACTTGAAGAAGTTTTCAAGACTCATTTGATAAAACTACGCATAAAACTAGATATTCTACATAACATCGATAAAACAGCCATAAAACCCTCTTAAGTTCCAAAAGGCCCATACTACAGGAGGTTCTCAAGACTATTTCCCAAGGTACGCTTAAAACTTGATAGTTTTATCGGTACATACTTGTAATGACATTCAAGACATACTTAAAACTATGATAAAACTACCACAAGTTATAATAGTTTTATGATTTTCCTCTTTAAGAACACTTCCAGTCCGTCACAAATATGCTTCGAAGATTCCATTTTTCTTTTCGTTCTGCTGAATGGCGATTTTTTTGTTTATGGTTGAGTGGAAGCTACTATAATTCTCTTCAAAGTGGATACGTATGTAAATTAATTGTTAAATTGACCATAAATGCATCTGGTTTTTGCCTGCCATTGATGAATTCTTCATACGACATTCAGTTTATTGGTGTTTTATAACATAAAAGTTCGAAAATTTTAACGCGCCTCTGAATTATTGCTAGAACATTGAATTATTTAAAAAATAAAAAAAAATTGTTGAAAATTCAACAATTAGGTGACAAGGCTGATACATTGTTAGATCTTGAATAAATTGTGTCTACAATCCATTTTATGTTTCAAAATGAATTTTAAACAGCATTGTTTGTTCGTACCATTGGAAAAATTAGAGTTTTGTTGAATAGTTACAAAAATGGCTACCATTTCGAGGGAATCCAGAATAGCCACGCTCGCCATTTTTACAATGGTTTTATCAAAAACTACCATAAAACGCAAATAAAACCTATATTTCTTACACAAGACTAACAAGATTTTTGAGGAGCGCGATAAGTTCATCATTATTTGTTCTACTCTTGAAAAAGATGAGTTACGCTTGAATAAAACTTGTTTGAATTGCTCAAGGTAAACAAGTCTCTCAGCGTGAAAAAGGCACAGCAGAAACAAAGAAAACGTGACGGTTGCAAATCAAAAGTGCCTATGCATAATTGTTGTTCTTAGTCATAATAACAGCTTATAATTTAATATTTTTAACCACCAGCGTATGTCGATATAAAAGAAAAAAGAAAAGAAAATTTAACTTGAATATGCTAACAATGGTTTTGGGAAGAATAACAGATAATAAATATTGCCTGGAAGGCGGAAACATCAGTTGAGTGAAAAATGATTTCTCCTCTTGATCTGTATGCTATAGCTTTAGGTTTATAAACCTAACGTCGGATGAAGTGCGCTGTGTAGTAGATCACTGAGCAATTCCAACGCACCACCTCCTGCACCTAACGGTGGTGGACATACGATAACGCATGGCGATAATCCACTGCCTGGGACGTTAGGTTTAACTTGCACAACTGGCATAAAATCAATAATCATGAGTTATGATTCTCGGTTTACAACTGGCGACACATTGCACCATTTAATTTGATTCGTTACAAAAAATAGGACGTATAACGCATAGACCCTTCTGATAAGTTAGTCTCAGTAGGCTGCGATTCCAATGAATCTAGCGATGGAAAAAAGGTCGTTGGTGGCTGAGATGAAGGAGTATTCAATATATTGGATAGGTTTTTATTGAATTTCCGCTTGAACGATCCACTATTTTATATTTTCTTTCACCTATGGGCGTCCATTGTCCAGTTTGTTTATTTTTCACATAATGTTCTTTCTCAAGAGTATGTGCTCTTATTCGAAACCAAATGGTTCTAAGAGCGTTTTATGGCAGCATTTTCAAGATACATTCACCTTGAAGAAGAATGTCATTAAAACCTTCTCAAAACTTTTATCAGGTTTTATGAAAGTTACAAAACGATGTCTTGAGAGGGGACTCAAGTATCTTATAAAATTACTTATAAGGTGAATTACACTTATAAATGATGTAGTTTTATGGAGGTTTCTTCAAGTGTTCTTTAATCACTCTTAAAGAACTGTTAATCAATTAAAACCACCTTAACTTGGAAAATGCCCTGATAAAACCAGATGATCTCCATAATGCTTTGATAAAACTACCATAAAACATGAATAAAACCAATTTGCATTTGAATTGTTACTTGGGGTATTCAACCAACTTTTGACTGCGTCCTGTTGTTTACATCCAAATTAAATTGATGTTGTCATTTTTTTCAATTTTTCACTCGGAAGTTTGAAAATGCGTGGTCTTACACCTGAGCACATACAACGGATCGTGCACAAACGGTGCACCGTCAGTGGTGTATTTCGATCAGGAAACTGGCTAATGAAGAAAGTGTAAGGGCAAAGCAGCTCAAACCGCATTTCGGAAGTATCAACAATAGTGCTCTTTTGTAGAAAACCCAGTCCCGTTGACCCTACAATCGACAGAGAGTTAAGAGAATATTTCAAGCGTCATCTTTTAGCATTAGTCCAAGATGTGGCGAAAAAGCTAAGTGCTTCGGCGACTAATGTTATGCGTGCCAAGCAGAGAATGGGTCTGCAGACTTGTCGAAAGCAGAAGCAGCTAGAACAAAGCATCAATCAGCTCTAAATCGGGCTGTGTATATCATGGACGATGAAACCTACCTGAATCTCGATTATAAAACTCTGCCGGTACCGCAGTTCAGTACCTCGCCAAAGGAAAAGGATGTTCCTGGATCAGTGAATGCCATTTACACTGAAAAATTCGAAAAGAAGGCAATGGTGTGGCAGGCCATATGCGGATGTGGAAAAATACCAAGCAGTGTTGGTGACTTCCGAAAAAATCCGTGAAAATTATTTATTCTTATCTGTGCATGAAACAACCGTATCGATGATTGTATTGGTAAAGGCATCATACGCAGGAACTCAGAGAGTGAACAAGATTATACGTTTTGAATCTTTCATTGTCCTTTGGTTCTAATGACAATGTGGGAAGTTTTGTTAAGTATGTACCGTCTGGGAAAAATCGGCCTACTCGATTGATTTTTTAAATTTTCCTGTCACAGGTATCCGATAAGTTGTGACAATTTTTCAGGACTATTGACACAATATATTATGAACACCTTATGAATTTTATATCAGAGATTTCAGTTGAAATGGGTATAGGGGTTAATTATAGAAGTCCAGTCGAGCAACTCGACTCGACACTTATCACTGTCAAGTCGAGTAAAATTGCACATTACAGAAACCGACTGAAACTGATCGAGTCGATAGCGGAGGTCAAATGTTAACTATAATGTTGAAACTTTTCCAAATGTCTTTGAAATATTACATCATGTAGTAATTCGGGACTTTCATCAATTTAGCTGTCATTTTTGAGAGCTGAAGAACAGGTATTGACATTTATCACTCTTGTTTTGTGAATTTCTCTAATGTTTTTGTTAATCAGAAAAACTCATTGGGGCACTGTGCCAATGTTGCGATTTGAAATACCTTGCGGGGAAGTTATTAATTAATATGTGGACAAGTGTCAATATACATACTTCAAAAATGATACAGAGAGAGAGGGTTATTATCTAGTCATCACCAATTTATACGTGATGATAAGGAGTGTATCGAAAAGTAGTTATAAACTTCCAAATAATAAAATAGGCATGAAAACATGGTTAAAATTAACATACTATTTCAGTTTATTATAGCTTAACATGTTTACAAAAGATCCAAACGGAAAAACTAGTCATCATGTTCATTTCTGTAGAATGCCCGTACCTTTGATTTGACACCTGCCATCAAATTCTGCACAGTGACCTTTGTGCACTTCCTGGATGCCGCTGCCCAATTTTTCTTAAAATCGGTCATGTTTTGGGACACTGTACCATCCTTCTTAAATATACGCTTGACTATTGCCCAATAGCGTTCGATCGGTCGCAACTGGGGACAGTTTGGTGGGTTGATGTCTTTTTCTACGAACTTGATGTTATTCTCCGTCAGCCACTGTAGAGTGGATTTGGCGTAATGTGCCGATGCCAAATCTGGCCAGAAGAGAGGAGGGGACTGGTGCTTTCTATACAATGGTAGCAACCTGTTCTTCAAACATTCCTTTTGATAAATCTCAGCATTTATAGTTCCTTTTGTATAGAAAATTGAAGAACGCAAGCCACATGTGCAAATAGCTTGCCAAATGAGCACCTTCTGACCGAATTTCTCCATCGCAACAGTCGTATCTGCGGTTGGCACACGTTCCCCAACAGATTTAGTATAAAACTGCGGCCCCGGTAGCGTTCTTGAATCTTCTTTAACGTATGTTTCGTCATCCATCAAAAATGCACTGGTCGACATTGTCCAAAATGCAGCTGTACAGCTTTCGAGCCCTGGTTTTGGCACGAGACTTTTGTTCCGGAGTTTGTTTGGGCACTTTCTGCTTTTTGTACGTCTTCAAGTCATTCCTGCGCTTGATTCGTTGAATCATTCCGATGCTGGTCCTGAACTTCTTGGCTAGATCGCGAGTAGAGGCAGATTTGTTCCGTTGAATATAATCCACAACTTTTTGGTCCAAATCGGGGTTGCTGGAGCCGGGTTTCCGGCCACTTCTTGGTAAATCCTCGAGGGAGCACTCCTTACCAAACTTTTCGATGATGCGTTTTACACTTGCCGGGTGAACATTTACTCTTTTCGCAATCTGGTTGTAAGTAACACCTTTTCGGTGCACCAAGTGTGCAGAATTTTCTTTTAGTCTCAAATTCAATTCGCGACATTTTGAATACAACTTTATCAACGGAAATGAATGAACCGAATAATCATTTTTGACATGTAAACAAAGCAAATGGCGCTTACACGCTAAAAATATATACAGTAGTTTATGCGTAATAACGCATCGAATGTTTATAACTACTTTTCGATACACTCCTTACTGAAGCTATTCACAGTACTACATAATTCTCTAAACATTTTACATTAACGGTTGCTGTAAAGATATGCGTTGATCGGTTTCACTTTAACGATTTTATCTCGAAGTTCTCTTACCTTCTGGTAAAGCATTCAATCATTTTCCTAACCTTCTGGTATCCTGAATAGGGACTTTTTCAGAATCGAGGATATTTTTTTTAAATTTTTGGAGGATTCTTTGAACTTTGGAAGAATTCTCAAAACTTGTTTGATATTGATGATTTGCTAAGCTTCTTGTTTTTTTATAGTTCTCTGCTAAACTTCAACGAAGTTTTCTTGACGATCAAATCTCTCAAACGAGGTGAGATGGAAACCAAGGAATCGTGATTCCTACATTAGGTTGTGTCCTAGCTCAAAGGACGATGGGAACGGTTGGGGAGATGGTGTTTACCATATTTTTATATGGTACCATGAGCAATGAATATCATTATGATCATATGAATGATTTTTATATTGACTGCTTCTTCTGTTGCCCAGGGATTTTTTCTTGAATTTCAGGAAAGCTCTTTTCTGATCTTCGACAAAGTTTTTTGCTGTCAAAATTCTGGGATGTTTTCTCCTGAACTTTAATCAAGTTTCCTCATGAACGTCTAGACAGTCACTCCTGATTTTCTTGTAAATATACATCTAACAACCCAACCTCACCTTCCAGGAACAGTTCATAATGTTTTGTGCTGAACTTAGTAACTGTCTAAACTTCTGACGAGTCCCATCCTTAACTGCAAGGAAAACCTCTCCAAAACTCTGAGAAAGTTCTCTCCAGAATTTCTTGAAAAATATTCTTAAATTTCTTGGAAAATTGTTGATAAATTTCTGAGAAGTGCTCTACGAAACTTTATGATAGTTGTCTTCTGAACTTCGGATAAGTTTGCTCCTGAATCTCTAAGAAATTCCAATTTTAGCAACTAGTAAGTATCTCCTATACTTCTGAAAAGTTTCATCCTGTTTTTCTCAGAAGTAACTACCCAAACTTTTGGTATTCCTGAGCTTCGAGCCTCATTTTGTTCGATTCTGAACTTCAGGAAAGCTCTCTAGCACTTATGATTGATTACGAGCTTGTTCTATTTGAACATCCGATAATTCTCATACTGAACTCCGAGGAAAATTTTATCAAAACTTTGGGAAAATCTGCTGTAGAATTTCTAGAATTCCCTTAAATTTGTTGAAAATTTCTTCCTGAATTTCTAAGAAGTACTTTTTTTTATCTTTTAGGAAGTTTACTCATGACCTTATGTGAAGTTTGTTCCTGAAATTCTGAGAAAACCTTGCTCAAACTACTAGGAAGTACCCACTATTCTTCTTGAAAGTTTCTTTCTTTTCTTTGAAGAGGTTTCTTCATGAACTTTGAGAAATCCCCATTCTGAAATTCGGAAATTCAGTAATGTTCTCTTTTGAATTTTGGGAAAGCTCTCTAGCATTTCTGGAAAGTTACATTGGGAAGTTTATTTTGGAACTTCTGATAGGCCTTTCCGTGAACTACAGAGAAGTTCTCTCTTGAATTTCCAGGACGTTCTGAGCTTTTTGGAAGTTTGTTTCTGAATTTGTGAGAAATATTAGATGACGCCCTCCCTGGTTAGTTTCTTCCTGAATTTCGGGAAAGTTTATTTTTCCTGACGTCTGAGAAAACTCCAAAACTTCGGGAATGTTTCAAACTTCCAAGAAGTCGTCTCCCTAAACTTCTTAATGAAGCTCTGAGAAGTCCTCTCCTGATTTTCTGGGAAGTTCTGTCCTTAACTTCTGGGAAATATGATCTTGAACTTCGAAGATGTTTGGTCCTGAATTTTTCGGTATATTCCTTCTACTAAGAGCTTTTCTTTCTATGCTTCAAGAAATCTAGGACTTATTTCATAAAACACTTAACTCGTGGGGTGGGTCGATTAGCTAATCCCATGTGCAAATGTACTGAAATAAGGCATTTAGAAGTACCTTAAGAAAAACCCAAGGTTCTGAGATTAATTTAAAAAGCTCATCACATTTACTACTGTTCTGAGTTTCCGTCTGGGTTTGCAAACTAATGTTAGGATCACAAACGATAAAATTAAATTTACTTTTTGTTATTCCGACTCAAGGTTCATTGGTGGTTCATTCAATTGGCAGGCATGCAAAATTCATGCTAAGTTCATTCAATGCGTACCCTGGCCCATCCGTTTTCGGTTTGAGAGGTGAAGCAGAACTTCTCATTGTGTGCGTCTATTGAATCAAAGAAGAGCGTGCAACGAATGATATATGATACGATTGGAACCATCCTCGATACCAAGAATACCAAAGCGTGTGTAATCCCGTGGGTTTGTGGCACGCCATGGATCCCGAGGTTTTTGATTCGAATCCCGATTGCAACTTTTTTTTCTTGCGAGGAAAATTTTCATAGGATCATCCTTCTATGAACTTCTTTCCATTAGAGAATCGTAAGAAATTTGCAAAAATATCATTCCTCTTGATTTGTTAGCTCAGTGAAGAGAAAGTATTGTTAGGTTCGATAGTTTTTGACAGGCCGAAAAGAAATAGTTTGAAATTGAGCGTAGAGCTTTTTTAAGCAGTAATTCGATGCAAACACACACATTTTTGCCACACATCCCCATGGGTTTCTCTCTGAGGATGTTAAAAAAAATGACGACGCGAGAAACATGGCGGATCTGTTCCTGCCTTGGAGATGTGTGGCAAGAGCGTGTGTTTTTGCTTCAAAATACTGCCTAACAAAAGCCTTACGCTAAATTGCAAATTACTTCTATTCAATTTCACATCCTGCCGAAAGCTATCGGACCTACCAATACTTTCTCTTCCCATCTTTGGTTCTAGCGGAAATTGCTAGGCACTCCTAGGGTTGCATGTTGATAAGAAGGTTATTTCCAATTTGTAATCTGATATTGTCAAATTCCTACATTCTCTATTTCTAACAACTTTGCCGATGATGGCAACTCTCTAGGGCTTCATTTGACAAAGATAGACAGCAGCGCCATCTCTGAAGCGCAATTTGGAACTAATATCATAATATCAGAAGAGGATTCGTTACGCACTGACAAACTTTGCTAAAGACGCCAATTCTCTACGATGAGTCTGACATGTTTTATATATATTTCTGTTAACACAGCCAAACTAAAATTTGTTTCCCTTTGTAGCAGATTCTTGGAGGACAATCTTAGCGGAACCAGTTTTTTTCTTCTTGACTTGGCTTTAAAGACCGATTTAAAGAAAATTTGGACACATTCAAGTGATCATAACTCAAGAATTAAACTACAAACACGGTTGATCAACAAAAGGGTTTCAAACAGCTTTCAAACAATATTTAACTAGTTATAACATTTCACCGTTTTGAATGAACTGTCGCACTTTACTTCTGATCAATGCCATCATGATCTGCACAGTCGCTGGTTACACTGTAACGGCGAGATTATTCCATTTTTTGTGCATTTTTTTATTCCATTTTTTGTGCATTTGTCACTTCATAACCGCATCCTCGAAGTTTTCGCTTGACAATTGCCCAATATTTTTCGATCGGTCTGAATTTAGAGCAATTCAGAGGATTGATCTCTTTGGCGACGAAATTAGCATTGTTTGCAGACTCCATTCTAGTACCTCCTTAGAGTCGTAAATCCGGCCAAAACATAAAATTTGTCTTTTGTTGCCGAATGAAGGGTAAAATCCGCTTTTTCAGACACTCTTTCATGCAAACCCTCGACGTCATTGTGTAGGATGTGATAAAAAAAAAACCTTGGTTTTAAGACCACAACTGCAGACTCCTTGCCAAATCATTAGTTTCCGAGCAAACTTTTCAGCAAAAACAAATGTATAACTAGAAGGGACATCCCCAAGATCATTTGCTAGGTAAAATTTTAGTCCGAGGATTTGTTTATAATCCATTTTGACATATGTTTTGTCACCCGTTAAAATTCAGCCATCAAATTTTATCAAAACTCGTTCGCATAGTAATCGTGCTCGCTTTTCGGCCTCGAAATTTTGTTTCAGGGATCGATTCGGATGTTTATTGGCACAAAAAGACTTATATCCTTCTCTTAAAATGATGTTACGCACGGTAGAAACGATGGAGCAGTATTTCTTTGCCAAATTACATATGGAGGCACCTGGGTTGCCTTTCACGTATCTCAATACCCTTCTCCTTAACTCTTTGTCCCTAAAGCCACTTTTATGATAGATGCGTTATGCTCTGTCCATACTCATAGTATCCTTGTAACGTTTCATTACAAGACCCACCGTTGACTTTGGAAATTTATACACTTTTGCTATTTTTGAGGCAGACATGTTTGTGCACAATTAATTTTCTTTTCTCAAGTTCCATGATCCGTAACTTCGAGATGCGTCGATAAATCGAGAAAAACTTTTCACCAATTTCTTCGTCATTAAAACATCAACGATGAGGGTTCCGCCACTTATGTACCCCTACAAAGGTTTGAGCTAGGCGATTTATCTATTGGATAAGTCCAACCACCAGGGACGCGGTGGTGTATTAAACCGAGCGTCCAGATTTGCTTTGAATCGAGCTTTAAGTCCATTGAGTCTGAGTTAAAATTTCGAAATTCTACGAACGGTTGTAATCCAGGTCAATATTGACCCTACCCAGGTAACCAATAAGCAATTCCAAAGCGTCTTTACGGTAGCCTATCAAGCAATTAAGTCATCTTAAATGCAACATATATGCCGTTTCTAGCCCAATATACAGCTTCTTTACTGCAGTGCTATGTTAATGCTTCATTAATGCTTTTTTGCATTCGAAATGCTTATTACAGGCTACAAGCATTGAAATAGCATTTGAAAGCCACATATAACATTTAAGATGCTGATATAATGCTAGTATAATGCTAATAAATGCTTGTAGCATCTGAAATGCAGATTAAGATTTGATTCTGACTGCATATGCTAATGTTATTGGTTACCTAGGTAATGTCTTATTTGTCACTTTTTTTGTACATCTATCTTAAATTGTTTTTAAAAAATATGCAAAAATGAAGAATTCCGTAATATATTGAAAGTCGGAAAATATCAGCCCGAAAGGTTTAAAAATAAAAAAGATAGCATACAATTACGTTGCGCCATGGGTTAGAATTGACCTCAATATCTTCAGAAGGTTAAATTTGAACCATCGATTTTCAAACAACTGTAAACAACATTTTTTAGATGATTCGAAGTGATTTATCGGATAAGTGATTATTATAATAAACGGAGTAAGGTCTGTATTCGAAATAATCCGAACACCTCAAAACATGAATAAAACATAAATTTCGCATTTTGTTTCCGTCGTAGTTGTTTATTTCGGATTCATGGGATGTGTCTTAACAATTCGTGAAGACAAAACATAGTTATTCGGTATTTGCATAAAATTTACGAACTTTGCGCTTAACTCCGTCCATAAGGGTTTGTACAGACTCTTCAGAAATCGTAGAAGCCGTCTTTGTCCAAATTTGCTGGAAGTGTTTGATGTCTTTGATTCATTGCTTCTGTTCAGAAAGGTTCCACTTCATCAGAGCCCAATATTTCTCGATTGGTCGTAGCTCTGGGCAATTTGGCGGTTTTGAGGTTTTTGGTTTGCTTGCTACCACTTCATCACAGTGTTAGTATAGTGGCATGATGTCAAATCGGGCCAGAACAAAAGTTTTTCTTTGGGACTTTTGATGAAGGGTAGCAATCGCTCCTGCAGACACTCTTTCTGATAGATCTCCTTGTTGATTGTGCCTGTAGTGGCGAAAGATTTACTCTTTTTGCCACACGTGCATATTGCTTGCCACACAAGGTATTTTTTGGGAAATTTCGATGCCTTCTTCGTTTTGAGATGCTCAGCTGTAGCATTTCTGGCCATAGCAGAATAAAAAGCTAGCCCTGGAAGCTGCTTGAAAGGACGTAAGATTTATCGTCCATAACAACGCATGAAAACTTCGTCAAATATTCGCCGTACAAACGTCTAGCCCGTGATTTTGCTGCCAAGTTATGTTTGTCGTAGCGATTTGGAACTGTTTTTACTTTATACGACTTAAGTCCCAAACGTTAATTTTTGGACAAAACCAGGCGACATCCCTATTTTACGAGCCACCGTTCGAATGGAGAGATTTGGGTTTTTCGTTAATATCCTTTTCACCTTTCGGTCCATGACAGGATCAGCGCGTTAAATGCGTTTGTCACTTCTCGGTATCCTCTCCACCGTCAAACGTTCCGAAAATGATTTGAGCACATCGTGAACAGTGGATTTAGGAAAATCCAATGTTTCTGCAAGGTCCCGTATTGACAAGTCAGGATTTGCCGTACGCTCGTACAAAATTCGCTCGCGCACTTGTTTTTCTTTCGTCGCCATCTTGAATACTAAACATGAAATGTAAACATCAATCATAGTTTAATTCTTATGTTATTTATTCTCCGTGCGAGGAGTAACGATTATGATGTAGAAGGAGATGTTCGCTCATCACCATGAGGCACCAAGAGTGAACATTAATGTTTTTGGCTAGAATTAAAGATGTGAAGAGAAAGTGTTGATAGTTCCGTCAGATGCGGCAGGTAGGCAAATCTAACAGATGTTTTTTTGAAAATTGAGCGAAAGGGCATGTATCCAATGGTACTCGAACCATGGACGTCAATCTTTGCCTAACATCCAACTGCGGGGTAGGTTGAAGCAACGGAACAAGTCCGCCACTTCAACAGGCAAAAATTGACGCATGGAAAGACGCTCATGTACCACTGTGGCTTGTATAGTTATTCTAGCGATTCTATTGTGTGCACTCTGTTTATTGATGCGCACATGGGAGAGGAACTCTCTCCTTTTTTTGGGTTTGTTTTGATTCGCACCGACTGACGATCACTAACGTTTCTTCTCGTCGTCTCCAACGTAGAGACCTCGGAGAGAAAACACCGTGAAGCGATGCGATTCTGGTCCCCACCAGTATAATTAATTGTTACCACCATTTTTGGGTTAACATACATTAATTCTTATGTTATTTATTCTCCGTGCTTGTTCCGTTGCTGCAACCTACCCCGCAGTGGGATGTTAGGCAAAGATTGACGTCCATGGTTCGAGTACCATTGGATACATGCCCTTTCGCTCAATTTTCAAAAAAACATCTGTTAGATTTTCCTACCTGCCGCATCTGACGGAACTATCAACACTTTCTCTTCACATCTTTAATTCTAGCCAAAAACATTAATGTTCACTCTTGGTGCCTCATGGTGATGAGCGAACATCTCCTTCTACATCATCAATCATAGTTTTTTTTCATCATAGACTCTCAGCTATACCACAGTGAAATTTTTCATTCCTACGTGCAATATTTCAAAAGTTACAATGATTTGAAGGTGTCCGGATCAATGAGGATACAGATTTTACTTCTTCAAAAAGACGTATACGATTATGTAAACAAAGAGGGCAAGAAGATTAAAACGTAAAATTATTGAAACTCTTAGAGCTTTTCCACTAACTAAGGTGAGGAACACAAGCAATAACACTTCCCTAGCTTTGACGAAACCACAGGGCTGATTCGTACTGCAATAGTGGAAGTTCAGTACCGCCCGTAGCTGTCAATGTGACACAGCTTAAATGTCAGTCGGAGAAACGTCAAGGAGCATAGCATCGTGTTCAGAAATGTCACATGGAGCATAACACATTGTTATTTTC
The DNA here is from genome assembly GCA_034211315.2 of Aedes japonicus. Taxonomy (NCBI): domain Eukaryota; kingdom Metazoa; phylum Arthropoda; class Insecta; order Diptera; family Culicidae; genus Aedes; species Aedes japonicus. The sequence goes on from JASCZW010005648.1 coordinate 123,361, forward strand.
GTGAATCGTGACCGAAAATTTCAAGTTAACTAAAATTTAATTAATATTACGAATACCCAGGTAACCAATCAGTATTAGCAAATGCAGTAAATCAACCCTAAATCTACATTTGCGATGCTAGAAGCTTTATTATAGCATTATATTAGTATCTTGAATGCAATCTGTTGTAAAGTTGAATTTCAAATGCTATTTAAATGCTTGTAGCCTGGAATAAGCATTTTGAATGCAATAGAGCATTATCTTAGCATTGCAATAAATCAGCCTTATATTGGGCCAAAATCTGTATATATTTGGCATTTAATAGGTTACTTAATTGCTAGATAGGCTGTCGTAAAGACACTTTGGGACTGCTTATTGGTTACCTGGGTAGTTAGTACAGTAGTACAGTATACCACATCGATTAGGAATTGAACAAAAATTGCATAAATACAAGTAAGTCTCACCTCAAATAAAATGAAATATGAAACTAATAATTTGTCAAATTTAGGACACATAGAAAGATAAATCCAAAGAAGGTTAAGTTCGGGAAAAAACAGGGAGAAGAAAACGAAAACGTCAGTAAGCCTCTATGTATTGAGTTAGGATCATAATTGTTCTTTTCAAATTAAATACAAATATAGTTCTAGCTTTAAAGCTGCATATGAAAAGCTGCTGTCAGGACGTTTTTCCTTCCCGATCCGATAGTGATGCTACTTTCCGCGAGGGTGTTAAGAGTTATGATATATTTACGTTTGAATCATACTTCCATTCTCTGTTCACAAAATCAGATACGGCTGTTTGTACAAGTAGTCCAGAAATACTCAAAAAATGCTGACAGTAATTAATTTCCGATGTATTTAAAAAAAATGATCCAAGATGGCGTATCAAATCGCTTTGAAAAAATCCTATTTACCAATCTAAGCAACCTGCGACTCGATCAAAATAAGAAGCCCTCGAATCACCATCCAGGGAGCCAGACCTCCCGGCAAGAATTCCCAATCCTCTCAATCAACGACTTCCGCCACCGGTCAATCACTGTCTAGACCCCGCTTCTGACAAACACCGCCAGAACCGCTCGATCTCGACCATAATTACAGTAAGCAAACATGGCCAAATCGCGCCAAATCAAATCCCCGCGTGCCATCAAGATAAACCTCCCTCGATGCATTACAGTTGTACACCCCATGCCCGACATTAGTTGTTGTATGCAAATTACCCGCAATGCTGATCTCTGCGTATTCTCCTCCTTCTCAACAGGTACCCTGCGACCACCCGGTCTGATCGGTGGGTCCAAGCCGAAAGTGGCGACACCGGCCGTCGTCTCCAAAATCGAACAGTACAAACGGGAGAACCCGACCATCTTCGCCTGGGAAATCCGGGAACGTCTCATCTCGGAAGGTAAGTCTCTCCTGTGTTCTGGGGGCTTTCTTATCGTTGGCGGGAAATCTGCTCTTCGCATCAGTCTCATAAAACTGAGATCAATCAAAAATCAAATCCTGCCCCCACTGGAGGAGTCTGGTTGGTCGCGCACATCAATCTTCGCTCCGCGATTGACTCCGACGGGATGCTTCGTCCGCCTCGGTTGCTGCCGCACAGATTGATATGCAAATTTTGCTCCTTTCCCGGTTGTCGTTGAGATGCACTCGACGCGGTTCAGATGTTCAGCATGACGGTGACGGTTCAAGGATCGAAAGAAGTAGCAAATTTGTGCAACCGAACCTGCTGGCGTGAGTCATGCTGGGGGACCTCTCGGCATCAAAAGCGCTCTTGATCAAGGCAAATTGATAACCGATTGATTTATTGATGCGAGCATAGTCGGAGAGTTTAACACCGCCGTCGCTGCTGTCGGTGGGAATCTACACTTCGATCGAAGTTTCTTGCTTCTCATTTCGAGCCATTATCACTCGAGGGTGACTATTGAGTTGTATTACAATGTTGGGGATCAGAGAACCAGGCTTATTGGCTGGTTTGGGCATTTTGGTTCAAATCACATGCCATAATTACCCAAGCAAAGAAAAGGCAAAGCAAACTCACATGATCTCAATTTGGCTCCCCCTGGCAAGGGCAGAGGAGGAAGCGGGCTAGCAGCGAATAGAAATCGATTTGCAGGTCCTTTGTCCGGTGCTTCCACGAGTTTTAACCGCGACGAATGGGTTTAAATTGAAACATTCAACGCAGACGCGCTCGGTTGGTGGAATTGGATTCCGGGAATTTAAATTTCTCTCCCATAGTAAGTGTGAAGGTATGTTATGCAGCAGCAGCAGCAGCACCAGCTCAAGCCCCACGGATGCGAATGAGATAAAGACAGTTCATAATCTACGCTGCATCATAAATCATTATCGAGTGCGCAGTGCTTGGAGGGGCGGGGTGGTATCGCGTAAATCCAATCTGCTACTTTTGATAGCAAACATACTCATACGCACGCATACACAAGGAGAAAGGGAGGGATTAATTTGAGAGAAATATTGCACGGCGATAATCGAGATCGGTCGATTATCCGCTGCGGTACGTCAGTCTGGGAGAGGCATGTGGGCTTTTCCCTCTCCAGGGCAACTGCTGCTGCTCCAATCGAAGAGGCGCGAAGCTTGATCTGCTGCCACTTACTACCGAGCTTGTGAAAACAGGACTGATGAGGCTTCCGTTGGAGGTCGCTGGAGCAAAAGGCTTTGCTAGCAGTCAATAGTCGTGGAGGGATTGGTTTGAATTCTCAGTAGTTTTAATAGTGGCTGAAGGAGTAGTAAAGAGTAATTTCGGATGCCTTACCATGGATTGATTTTAGCGATTGTGTGTACCCAGCAACCTAAGCATTGACGATCGTAGCCACCCTGTAAATCTGTAAATATCAGTTGATTTGAAGCAGCCATCGCACAGTGGTCCAGAATTCGAATACAGCTGGAAAGATACATTTTCAGCCTAAGTTTGATGTTTTGGAACAGAATTGTCTGTGACAAAGTTGTTTCTAATAAGGCGCTTCTTTTGGTGTGAATAAAAACTAGGGTGAAGCAGTTTTTTGCTCTAACTTTTGTAATTACAATTTGCCAACTACTTTGTATTCAGATAATTTGTATAACTTGAGAAGATAAAAATTTTGACGTGTAACATCTTGCCGATGTCTCTTGCCGTGAGTGAGTTACGATTTTCTTATAAAATTACGCCCTTGAAAAATGTGTTTCATTCAATTTAAAAAATAAGCTTTCTCCAGTATCTAAAATAAATATGCAGGAATAAAAATCCTTTAATAAAAATCCGTTAAGAAATATTTATTTGGTTTTCCCCAACAACAAAAACCAACATTTGAAAATGGCCTATTTTGTATGCAAAAACCATAATACCTTTTGTTTGGCATACGATGGAGACAATTTCAGCACACACAAAGTTGTTAATTTCATTGTTTTAGAATCTATGTGACAACTTTGCTAAAAATGTGAAATAAAAAACAACAAATTAATTGTTTTTTATAGGGACACCCTAAGCTACGAAAGAAAAAGTGCTCTAATTTGGTCATATCAAGAGGTACAAAAAAAATTATACAGTCAAAGTTGCTTGACATTGTTTATTCCACAACTTTTCGAATGATGTATGCCTTTATTTCTTCAAATAAATAAGTTAGATTTTCGATTCCTCTGAAAATAAGGACCACTCTAGTTTTCATTCCTACCAAAAGAAGCGCCTTGTTATTAGAAACAATTTTTTTGAAGACAATTTTGCTCCAAAATATCAAACTTCGGCTGAAAATTTATTTTTCCAGCTAAATTTGCATTCTGGACCACTGTGCATTGTAGAAACAGTCAAGCATCTACACTCGATGGTTTCCTTTAATACCAGCTTCACACAAAAGCCGGAAGAAACTATATAAATAATGGAAATATGCTGGAAATGTCATATATGGGAAATTTTAGGGTGCCGAATTCCTTTTTTTCTTAAAATCAAAAACGCTCTTACACAAAAAAAACCTAACTGAGATGGTTCCAAAGAGTATTTTATTCGAAAAAATACAGGGCTTTTTAAATATCCTTTTTTATTCTATTTGGAGTAGCTCCTACATTTTCCAAATCATTTCACTTTTAATGATACGAACATAAGCTCTATCTATGGGGCTAATGATTTGATGCATAAATCATGATTGATTACCAATTTATTACAGTTATTTTGAAGATTTAAAATACATCATCTAGAAAACCATCAGGTTCCTGCCTCGCTGAAGAAGTTCGCTCAAATTTTGCCTTTGTTTATTTTGCTTTTGTACGCGTCTACCGGAGGGAATGTCTTCATCAGCTCCTTCTCACATCTGGAGGTTTGTTGTCAAAAATGTGATGTTGAACATAAAAAGTTGGAATTTATTTCATATTTAGATGATCTGAAACAGTGCTAGCGGATTTTTCATAAAATATTCATGAGAACTGAAAATGATTTGGTCCGTGTAATGACGATGTTTACATTCCCGGTTTTCATGGTTACCACTGTCACTTCTATGCCCACTGAATTTTGTTTGCTGCAATGAATGAAGTCAGCTCTAAGTGCGGGTCAAAAATCTGCTGTCAATGTTGTTTTGATTATCAATTCAGCATGAATTTCATTAGACGAAATTTTAATATCATCTCTTGTGATGATTTTTTTTGTATTATTGAGTGATTTTGAATCCTTATACGAACATGAAACAACTGGGGCCGTCTTCATCGTTCTATAAGAATAGATTCTAGCAAGAATACCCTGAACTGGGCTGCCCTTCCATATTATCCGATCTCTACGGCTAATTGATATTCATTGTGGTTTATTGAATCTCGTTTCTGACAAATCGAAATTCATATTGAAAATAAACCTGTCTACATAAATGAATATCAAAGCATTTTGAAAATCGAACGTTCATTCTTCTGGTTACGTTTGTTGTCACGAGTTATCGTTTGATTTTCGCATGGCACTTATAGGCAGTAAATGTTATGTTGCCTGAACATCCACGCTTTTGAACCTTACGAGCATGATTTTTATCAACACTGATATGAAATCACTATTTATTTCATGTTTGTTCCAGTCATTTGAGGTTCATCTAAACTCATGATTATATTTTCCATCATCTGGCACTATCATTTGCCAAAAAAAATATTTCGGAACTGTCCATTACTACTCAACGATAAATAATGCATTGCTGATAAACGGCAGCTATGGCATCACTGTTGCTTTTCAGAGAGCCCATGCTTCCTTGTTCTGCATCTTCTTTGTTCACCATGGAATAGCGCACGGGTCTTGTAACGTGAAGCCTGCTGTCTCTTACATTTGTTTGTTTTAAAACGAAGCATCCCTGTCGTCACAGTTGCTTTGTCCAACATTTCCGTGAGAGTAAATGAAATAAGAACACATTGTTAATCTAAAGATCAATGACAAACTTGATGTTTGGTCGTGTACGTATGTCTCATAACCTGCTAGTATACGAGTTTGTGATCATAGCTATCAACACGTTTTGGTTGATTCTTTTCGAGAGTGGATGGGTTGAATGAAGGAGCGGGTTGAGGAAATTGACGCACTTGCACAGAATCGCACTCATACAATATTGTTAGTTCTTGAACAGATTGCGGAGCTGAAGAAAACATTTTCATGATCAGAAAAGCAATCCGCATGCTTTTATAAGTCCTGCAATTGGTAACTTTATTCCATGGTTATGATTTATTTTGAGTCAAATGCTCGTTTTTGAAGGTATGTGCCGATAGATTAGGAATAAGCAGAGGAATTAACGCCTAAATATTGTCAGTTCTTATTTTAGATTACAAACAGCTTCAACAAATGTCCCCTGGCGCTGAATAAACTGCTTAAAACCCGTCTCGCACGCTAGATGGCCTATCGAAGAGTAATTTTGAAGATACCAAATCCAATTTTCGCATAGAAATTTCTAATTAGAAGGAAAATTGGCTCTAGGGTAGTCCCAAAAATTTTAAATTTGATAAAATAAAACATCGTTTCTGAAATTTTCATCAGGTTCACCCATTAACAAATAAACTCAAGGCTAATTCTTGAAGTCTTTAAGTGCCAGAAAAAATATCTACAGGTGATAATGGTGTGCTGAATGTGAGTTTTGCATAAACCCAACCTTCTTTAATTTATTGTAAGTTATTGCAAGAGTTTTTTTTAACACAAATTAAAATTGTTAAAGCATTTCTTAAATCATTAGGTTTCATTCAGTTTCAAATATTTGAAATGGTGTTAACATATTTTTCTTGTGTTGGTTCAAAAAACGCGATATGTAGCATACATTAAAAAATACGTACATATTGCAATGAAGCAAATTTATACCGTACTGGAGCCATTTAACCTGATTTTTTCTGGATTTCATATAATATATGTTATTGAATGCCGCCGAGGTTGCTCCGAATAGATAAAACCGATGCGCTGAAGATGTGTTATTTATGGCATTAACCACATTTTAATCTATCTTGGTCATCAAGAGATTATCTCCAGCAAATATTTAAAGTCTGATAAGTTGTTGATCTCCATAGTTATCCGTTCATGTTCCTTGCGAATGTCTGTAGTTTCTCTTTTGTAGTGAAGAGAAATTGTCATTCAATAACAGGTGCAAGACGGTCTTGGAATTTTCCAAATTACCCAAATTTTAGAGGTCAGACACATGTTAAATTATACATGACTGTCTGAAAATCCGAATTCAACCATTGTCGTTTATATGGATTTCAGGCAATCCATCACGCCTCCACTTGAGAATCAAGTTAAGCTCTCTATGTCCATTTACTGACAACCTTAACAGAGTGCACCTTTGAACGATCGATATCTTGAAGATGTTTTGTCCAGAAGTGCTTGTAGCTTCACTTGGAAACATACTTCGGAAAATTCGATCGAAGGTTTGGGAGGGTTACAATTAGCTTTTTTAGCCTGGATACGTTTATATGAAGCATACACCGATTTTACAGGTTCTTAGACTTACTTTTGCAGCAAAAAGAAGCACACGTGAGCTGTTGCTCCTGCGTAGCGATTCGGTCTTGAGACGTTTGCTACGATTGCAAATTTCATCGAAATCATGATGACGTTCACTTGTTGATGATAGATCGTCCTTCGAAAACGCTTTCAGCCAGTTACCATTCCGTAGAAATCGCCCCATCTAGCGTTGAACTTTCTGCCAGAGACGCTGAAATTCATGCCAAACATGTTTATAGAAGCTTCGGCATCACAATCCACGCGATCATGAATGAACTTCTCGATCGACTTTCGTTTATAAGCAATGTTTGATATTTGATTGGTAGCTTCCTAAATGTCTTTTCTTTTAAGAAAGTTTCTGAATAATTGAAAACACAAATAATAAACAAAACACTACATCCATTGAAGTAATGACCAACCATTAGAAGCTGAGCTCAATTTGGCTTTGATGGTTTGATTTTAAGCAAGTAATGAGAATTCGAATTCTATAACAGACTGTAAAATGGTTCCATTGTTAAACTACAAATTAACGCCAAAAGATCATTGCACGATGGCGTCATCAATGCAGTTTTTACAGTTCAGGGAGCTTATTTACGTGGACTTAGAATATTTACGGTAAGATCGGTTTGAGATTTTGTGTTCTAAATTTATTACGATTGAAATAAAATTGCAGGAAAAAAGACACCAATGCTTTTATTTTCACATCACTTCCTGAATCTAATCGCTCAGAACGGAAAAACCAAATTGAAATTTTCGATTGAGCGGTTTAAATTCTAACACCTTGTAAACAAGCTCCCTGAACTGTCAAAAACTTGCGGTTAATACATTCGGTGCAATGATCTATATATACCTATGCTGTCAAAATGTCCCAGTGAAAATAGGAGTACCATCTTCAGTTTGATCATACACTCAGAAAAATAATCTATTGAAATTCTTAAGTTTTGAATTATGTTTTGAGTTTGTTACGCTGCAAGATTAGTTTCTCCACTGAACCAGTGAACCAATTTAGGTGTAGGTATGACTGCTGTTTGGGAACATTTGAACGATGTACTTGGCAGAAAAAGACATATGTTTGAAGATTCCAGGCTTCAGAATGGCAGACAGGCAACTATCCTCAAACTTTTCCTTCTTCTTTTCTACATCTTCAACTTCATGTGCTTCTGTTCTTCCGTTTATCTTCTTCGACTAGTATTCGTCCACTTTGCCCGTCTTCGATTGTGTAACGTTTCTCTCATTCACGTTGTCTTTTTCTATTTCTATTTTTTTTATTTTACTTCACTCCACTGCTTTGCTTCCTCCGTTGTGCCTCCTTCAATTTCCGCTGCCTTACATTTCTTCCTCCATCCGCCTCGGTTTTCTTCTTCCGCTGATTCCGTTATGCTTCTCTTCTTCGGCTTCTTTTTCTTGGCTGCTGTTACGGCTAAGGCTGCTATTTCCAAACTGTTCTTCTTGAGTTTATATTCGTCCTTATTTGTTTTCATCATTCTTTCGCTACTTTTCTCCATTTTCTCTTCATCGAATTCTGTTTGTCCATCCGGTTTAACATAAGACACGTTTCACCCTTTTTTCGTTTTCTTCTTCGTCTTTTTACATTTTCTGGTTTTGCTACAGTTTGGAGAACAGTCTTGTTTCCCGTAGAAAGTTCAGCATTCGTGTTATTTGCTCCTCTGTTGTCTCAATGTTATTTTTCTGCCTGCTATTCAAGAATTAAATGCCTGGATGTCCGGCAACATTGTCAATTGGACGGCGGCTCTTTCTTCAACAGGAATGTATATGTTAGACGCGTGTGTCCGATCCTTAAACGTGCTCCCGTGTTCCGTCCACCTGCATGTATCTACCTTTACTCCTCTCAACTTTGACTCTCCAGTCTCATACCACTGGTTATCCCAACGATGACTCTGGTTGTTTAACTTCTATCAGAACATCTTCACCTGGAATTGGTATATCGATGGCTTGTTCCCTCCTGGTTTCATTGGCTAGTCGATTGGCTTCGGAATTGCCACTAATTCCGGCGTGCCCAGGAATCCAGCAGAATCGAAAAGGTTTGTTCCGCGCTATTTCTTCCACTTTTTGGATCCACGGGTGTCGAGATTTTCCCGCCTTCAATGCCAGTAGGCAGCTAGCGAAATCCGATAGACAACCAACTCGTTGTTCTGGTTTGGTATCGTGACAGCCATTTTTATGGCGTATGCCTCCGCAGAAAGATGCTGGATGCTTTTGGAAGACTGTAGATGATAGCAATTCCTCGCGGCCCCTGCCGTATCTTCGCCCTTAAAGCCATCGGTGTAGACGATAGTCGGTTGATGGAAACAAGTGTTCAGCAAATGTTGCACGATTGGGCGGGCTTTTTCCGGAGGGTCCCTGTTTCATATCCATTTCTTTACGTCCCACACAATCGTTAACTTCCGTACATGCCAAATACGATCACTCTGTCTCACAAGTTGACCGACAGCGGGGAGCGCTGTACCTGACAGTTCTACGAGGCGGTTCGAGGCTCGTTGAATCAACGGAAGGGTGATGATGCCACGATTCTTCACAGCTATTCAGATGGCATTCCGCGCTATAGACTGTGCTGCCAGCAGATCGAACGGTAGTTTTCTCGCTTTGGCCATGATTGACAGTGATGGACTGGTCGCAAAAGCTCCTGACGCATAACGAACCATTGAATTATATGGAGGAGCAAGAGTTTGCAAAGTCGCTGGCCCTCCTCGGCTCACCAAGTCTATTCAGTAGGTCAGCTTTGCGGTTACCGTTAGATTAGTTTCGTTAGTTTCGGAGCGGAACATTGCAACGCAGGTACTCTTCTAATGGGACTTTGGATTAGCATAAGTAAATGAGTAAGTATGTTAGATATCCTAATATATAATAACCCTAACAGTAAATTATCTTATCACATTCAACAACTGTACCTTGGAAATAGGAGATCCCGATTCCACCTACAGCAATGATGTCTGATTGCCATGCGGAAGCTTGAAAGAATACCATTTTGCCAGGTGGTATCGTATGCCTTCGACAGATCTAAAGAGGCTATCAGTGAGTGTTCGCCTCCAGTTGGCAGAGATCTCTCTAGCTCTGCAAAGTAGGTTTCGGTACCTCGTCCTGCATTAAACGGTTAATGATTCGCTCAAATAGCTTCGCCATGCAGCTGGTGAGCGAGATTGGTCGAAAGGAATCGGGTCCGGAATCGTGGCAGATCGGCTTCGGAATGGGAAACAACAATAGCATTCTGCCAGAATCTGGGGAACTCATCATTGCGTCAGATTTTGTTCAACAGCTTAAGTAGCGCAATTTTCACAGACAGAGGATGCCCACATAATATAGTGAGAGCCCATGGAAGTTCATTCAGGGTGATATCGATGTTATACACATCATCGGTGTTGGGCGAAACATCTAAGGATTCTCGTTCAGCTGCTGCCTTGGCCATCTGGATCGATGGAGGGTAGCTGGAGGTTGCTGGGGTTCTCCCTTAGCTCAGTCAGTAAAGGCGCAGCTACAAAGCAACACCATGCTGGAGGTGGCTAGGTTCGATTCCCGGTCTGGTCTAGAAATTTTTCGTTAAGGAAAATTTCTCGACTCCCTGGGCATAGCGTATGATTGTACTTGCCATACAATCATACTAATGCAAAAATGGTACCTGGCATCGAAAGCTCTCAATTAATAACTGCGGAAGTGCATCTAGAAGACTAAGTTGAAAGCAAGCAATAAGCTAATTGTGAAAGCAATAAGCTTGAAATGCTAAAAAGAAGAAAGAAGAAGGAAGTTGCTGATCTCGCACTGTAGCTCAGATCCATATCGTATGACGAGCGTTTGCATAACATTCGATGATGAAAGTCTTATTCTGGCTTGTGCAGTGTGATACAAATGCTGCAACTTCAGGTGAAAGTGCTTCGTCAATATCCCTCGGAAAATATGTGGACGCCATGTAAAGCATCGTTTTTCCTTTCGTCGTAGGAACCTGCAACTATATTCCTGCTGATGAATTCTGTGATAGGTGTTATTTTGGCATTGGCATTTACCAGAATTGCAGTTCTTGGTTTTAGCTGAGTGTTATAATATATTAACTTACACGATTGTGTAGGCATTCCTAAATTCCTACTGTTGTATGTCCATGGTTCTTGAAGAAAGGCAACGTCAATTTTGTCTTTGATAAAATCTTTGTTCAGGACTGCTGAACCTGCCTTTGCATGAAGATGGTTTTCTTTTATGCCTTTTCCGTTCATATGTTTGATCCTGTTGTTCTCTATGAGGTCATTTCTTACTGCCTTCATCCAGTTGTGGTTTATGTCTAAGACGACCGTCTGTAACTCAGAAGTTCTATTACTTCTCCTAAGAGACACCGATCCGCTTTGTGTGAGCATCCTTCAAAATTTGCAGAATCATTACGGCTCTCACTGCATTCATTATTCGCGATGCCGCTTGCTGCTGTGCTACATTGTTGGTCCTCTTGCATCACAGCGTCCTCGGAATTCTCGTGGATTCTAGAGCTTTCTTGGGATTTATCAGAATCGCCATATGCCTTCCAGTCGTCAGCTCGATTATTTCGATCAGTGTTTGTCTAACTGCTCGTTGAATTCGGTGAGGTTCCTTTCCTCAAATAAGCAACTCCGAATTCATAGTCCAAAGTAAAATCACATTTTTCACAAGTTTTTCATAGAAACAGCATCAATAGTGAAAATAAGTTCAACGTGATGATCTTCAACCGTATATCGCTTCAGGATCTTCCAAGCGTTATCCAACAATCTTTCATTTCTCAAGTAATATTGCCAAAGCCATCTAGCTTTATTAAGTTTTATTAAGATTTTATGAATGCCACTGGATATCAGTTTGGTTTTATTATGGTACCAAGAGGTGCCGATGGGTTACGTATTTTTGTCTGGTTTATGAGAATCTACACAGCTTCTTTATTTCTTGAAACCTTGTCTTCTAAAATTCCTTTTACTCTTACCTTATTTTGACTTTTAACACCCGAAAAATGCTGTTTTGAAAGACCATTTTAGGACTCATTAATATTATTTTATTATGTTCATATTGCATTGAGGGACGTCATCAAATGATGAAATAGTTTTATAGTAGCTATTACGAAGCTATTTTGAGCATAATGCGCTGTAAAACACTATTTGTTTACTATTTGTACTATTTGTTTTGGGTTTTTTGCTATCAAACGAAATATCCCAGAACTCTAGAACTGTTTTCTTATAGATGATTTACTACTATTTAGCTATTAAGGATCATAAGAGCAGAGAATCCAACAAAGCAAAGCAAAAAACAACCAACAACGATATCACATTGAAGTTTGACAGCTGTGTCCATTTGGCCATATTATTGGTTTTGATGGCGGCCAATAGGTTTTATGATGGTGCTCAAGTGGCCATAACATTTTTCACTGGAACATTTTCAAAATCTTTAAAGTCTTATGAAGGTTTTATTAACTTGATTTCACAACCGTCTATAAAGAGGGCCACTTTGTACATATTGCGGCTTTAAAGAAGCGTAGAGGAGGTATTGGTGGACAAAACAGTTTTGAATGTAGTTTCATCAACACAGCCGCGAGGACTGCTATACGGCTCGGATAAAACTTAAATTGTTACTGGGGTTTAGCTTTCTAGAAGGGTAAATAATTCTTCGTCGGAATCCTCCACACTTTGTAGGACCTATTAGAATTTTAGGCCTTGGTGCAGGCCATTGGAGTTGCAGCTACACAGATAAAAAGAAACATTGATTTTTTGCGTTATCCAATGCACATAAAGGGAATGCTAGATTTGGCAGAACATAATGGGATATTTCATGTAATGTTAAGCTTAATAACGCCTAAATATAGCCTGTTGTATGAAATATTGCAAACATTGTAGTATGGCGTTTGAAAGATTGCAAACAATCTCGTTGTTTTTGCCTTCTTTGGCTTGGAATTGAATAAGGGGAAATTTTGCACGCTTGTTAAAATGCATTTTTTCTGTTGTGAGTTGTTGTGTAGTAATTTCGCCACTTGGATACCCATTATGCAAGATTCGAATCCTAGTAGAATGTACTAGTTCACTATAAGCAGGTTTGTAGAAGATTGTAGCGAGATCCCCTGGAGTAGACGAATCTACATTTACTATTTTCTTAGCTATCTTCAGCCTTCCTTGCACCAAAGACTTTGCTTGATGCACCATTCCACTTTGAATATGTCGAGCAATTTTTGTTGGCGGACTAGTATCATTGGAATTATATTCACTTAGCTCCGTATTTCTGTGACGCTTATAAGGATACGATTCAGGTATTCTAAAAAACTTTTCAGTGAGTATTCGAGCCTCATCAGGGCTATGACCCTGCTTTATTGGGCACTTTAACCTTGTTTTACCGGTTTCACTGACGCGCTTTGCCTTTTTATCATCTTGAACGGGATTCTGCACCGATGTTCCGGGGCTCTTCAAGTTGAGTTGAGCTGAGTTTTCAGTATCAGAAATCACAGGAGCTTATAGCTACTTTCCAACATCGAATACTGACGAAACAGTGACAATTAATAATAAAACTGTATATGAAAATCGTCATGTGAGCCTAAGAGAGATGGCTAGTAATCTCAACATTGCATGTAGAAACTTTAATGAAAGCTTAATTTTTTTAATGCTGCAAATCTGCATAGCTAAAATGGACCGAGGGCTGATTTGGTCAGCCTTAAACCAACAACTAGGATGGCGTCATTTACAAATTGTGGCGGTGGCTACTTGCTGGGCTGTCAAAGTGTTTAAAATAAAGCTCTACTACTACTCTACTCTACTCTACTAGACTACTAAACCGATTGGCGTGAAATTTTGCATGTAAGGGTTTTTGGGGCCGGGGAAAGTTCTTATGATAGTAAGAGACCTCTCCCGTTTCTAGAAACGGGAGCTCCCATGCAAATGAAAAACAAATTTCTGCATAACTCGAGAAACAATCCAAGCAAATGTAACCAAATTTGATATCGACGAGTTTTTGAAGACAAAAAATGTTTCTATGGTGGCTCGAGACCCCTTCCCTTTCTAGAGAAATGAAACCCAAATCTCACCCAAACATGAGAACTATCCCTACTACTATGCAAATTTGTATGCAGGGGTCCCAAAAAGGATCTAATGATGGTTCAAGACCCCTCCCGCCTCAAGCAAGGGGGGTTCAAATGCAAACAAAAAACAAATTTTTGCATAACTCGAGAACTAATCAAGCAAATGGAACCAAATTTGGCATGTGGAGGTTTTTGAAGACAAGAAATGTTTCAACGGTGGTTTGGAACCCCTTCCCTTTCATAAAAATTTCATACAAATGAAACACAAATTTAAACTTAACATGAAAATTATGTGTGAAATAGGTGGTGCATGTTAAAAATAAACCCACCAGCGGGAGATAATTTATCACCCGTGTTAGGCAGTATTGGGAGACGGACAAACCGCTAGAACTAGAAAAAAGCAATAGGTAGTATAACAGCCCGATCAGTTGCATAACCATTTGTCAGTCAAGAGGATTTCCCCCCTTGCCTATCCTGCATGGGGTTGTATGACAAAGGGTTATGTGCCTGATCGGATACTACCGTTCAAATGCCCTCCGCTCGTTTTCAATCTTGTATCTTTCAATTTCAAAGCCTGCCGTTGCCCTATACGGAACTATCCGTACACTTTCTCTTCATGTCTATTCGTTCTAGCAATAAAATTACTGTCCACTCCAAGCGCTTCACATGGAGATGAGAAATTATCTGCTTCTGCAAACTTCATGAAAATTATCCCTACTGTTATGAAAATGTGAATGCAGGGGTTTTTGGCGCCGGAGAAGATTCTCATGATGGATCGAGACTTCTCCCACGTCTAAAAGGGGGGTTCCCATACAAATAAAACAAAACTTTCTACAGAGTTCGAAAACTAATCGAGTAAATAGAACCAAATTTTGCATGTGGTGATTTTTGAAGATAAAGTTTTTTAATGGTGGTTTGAGCCCTCTCCCTTATCTGGATCTGCAAGGAGCAAATGAATTTGAACTTGCTGCAGAACTCAAGCACTAATAAAACAAATGGAGCCAAATTTGGCATGTAGAGGTTTTTGTAAGCAAGAAATGTTTCACGGTGGTTTGAGACCCCTCGCCTCTTTGGAAGAGGGAGGGGATCCCATATAAATTAAATACAAATTTCAACCAAAGAACATGTGAATTATCCCTAATGGTATGAAAATGTGTATGCAGGGAGTTTGGTGGCCAGGGAAGGTTCATATGATGGTTCGAGACCCCTCCCTTCTCTGGAACACCACGCCCACACCAGTGAAACACAAATTTCTGGATAACTGAAAAACTAATCAAGCAAATGGAACCAAATTTTGTATGTGGGGATTTTTGGAGGCAAGAAATGTTTCTATGGTGGTTTGTGACTCCTCTCCTCTCTGGAGAGAGTGGTTTCTTAAACAAATGAGACACAAATGTCAACCAAACATGAAATGTATCCCTACTGTTATGAAAATTTATAAGTAGGGGTTTTTTTGGGCCGAAGCAGGTTCTTATGATGGTTCGAAGCTGCTTTCCCGCCTGAAAGAAGGGATGGGGGGGATCCCATACAAATTAAATACAAATTTTAGCAATGCTTGAGTACTAATAAGGCAAATGAAACCAAATTTGGCATGTGGGGGTTTTTAGGCAGAATTTTTTTCTTAGGTGGTTCAAGACCCCTTTCTTCTGGAGAGGGGTGGGGCTCTTAAACAAATGAAATAGAAATTTGTATCAAAGTTATGAATTATTCATGCAACTAAAACACAAAATGTATATTTCTGGGGTAATCAGCATGTTCTGAGATTTAACCACTTTTTAGTCAAGAATGGGGGATGCTAGAGTTACTCTCAGTACTAAATTATGCACAAGAAGTAAACCTTAGGTTATGCTATAGAAAATTACGTTCAAACTTACAGGATATAGCTTCGTTTGAGGATAAATGTTTTGTCTATGACATGCTTCTACACAAAAAAAGAGCCTGATAAAAATTACCGATCCAAGTGTTAAATTAAAAACACGAACCTTTGTTTTTTTTGCAGAAATTACAAACATTCGCAAAATTACAAACATTCGCAAATATATTACCAAATTCAAATAGAAAAAAAAACTATGATCGCGCCAGTTCTATTAAATCTTCATTCATTTAATGGCACGCGTAGCAAGGCTCGCACCGGGTTCAGCTAGTTTTAAATAAATCTTAAACTTTCTGGGACAATTTATATTCATCTGTTGGAGTACTTAAAAAGAAAGTAAGTGTTTGATCGATTAAAGAAAGTAAGTGTATGATCGATTAATTGTGTTCTTGATGTACTTTTTTGTGCTGATGGTTTGATCATTTCTTGAGAGAATCTATAATTTTTATCTGAAATATATTGCGCTGATTAAACTCAAATATTCCATCTCGAATCGATTCCCATTTTCTGAAACCCATCACTATTTTGCCACGCGATTTCCGATCGACCTGTACGAAAACACCCAACCGTAATCGCCTGAAGGAGAATCGCTCAAGAGCAGTGCCCCTCTTCCGTGCGTGCCACTTGAAATTCGATCCCGTCGCGCCCCCTGCCAGCATCGACTTATTCCTTCCTCGATCGATTTGAATAAGTGTGTTTATCAAAGTTCGCTCGCTGGCTGCCGCTGGAGGAGTAAAAAATTAGATTAAATCCCCTCTCGAGTCCACACGAGAGCATCAAAATTGTACGGACTCGGATCGGTCCGTGCGGCGGCCACGGGATTTCAAGAGGGGCTCAGTAGTGTTGAAATCTATAAGTGGCTCCAGTTGACTGACTTGGAGGCTCCAGAGCACTTCAGCAATGGATGAGCTTACCTCTTGAGGGGTCTCGCACATCGCGAGCCGGTTGTTTATTTTTACAATATTATGAACTGTGCTTCCTTTTGATATTTAGCTGAGCTGGAGGATGACGTACGAGACTAACAATGCTCGCTCGCGCTCCCACCCGGTTCCTGACCCAGGAAAGTGGTCCCATTCACATTCGGGTAGGGAAACATAAATTATTTATGCATTACGCGCGAGCAATGTTGAACATGAGCGCGGATAAGATTAAGAATAATAAAGCGCTCGAGTTTGTGCTCGCACAGACTCATTCTTCTTCCTCTGCCCTAATCAAGAACACAGGCTGAAAGATGAATGGGAGTCGCGACCCATTCAGCCTGTGCAAAGTGAATTATTTACGATCTCCGGGACAGAACTATGCGAGTTGTTTCGAAGATAAGACCCACGACAACTTAATACAGCGCTGAAAACCAACCGAAGATGACTCATAAATCTCGAAATTATTTCGATTCTATCGCTGTCAAGCGCCTCAAACCTCCCAATCATCAATGAACTCAAAGCACTCGTGATGTCTGATTTCCGGGTCAAGCCCCCGAGCACTTCAAAGCTCGCCCATCACTTAGCCTACCAAAGCCCACAGCGGGTAGCGCCCTATAATTTCCATCCCGATCGGTTTATTCATACCGGGCTCACTTCAATGTGTCAGATCGCGCCCTCTCAATGCCACTTATTCACTGCAGTACCTTCCCCAACTTCGCTCGACTCGCCTGGTCCGATGGTGTTGAAATGGATTAATTACACCACAAACTCGAATTTCGAATCTTCCCTTGTCCTCACCGATTGCAGAAGCCCGCACTGCTTTCTAGCGTTGCTCGTAAATCAACCCATCGACCGACCGATCGAACCGATCCTAGGCGAAAGGCAAAATCAATAAAAACTTAATCAATAACACAACAATAACAATATTTTGATAATAATACTTCAACATGATAAACTGTTATTATTTCACCGCATCTTGAACCCCCGAATCGATCGATCCGGGTCGAACGCAGCCAGCATTATACGTATTGATTGATGGGCTTGGCGGTCGCCGGAGCAAAAGAGATAGAGATAGAGAGAAGGAGAGGATCATCACCACTTTTGGTGGCGTGAATTGCTCATGAACTTCGGCACCTTTTCCCAGAGCTTCTTTCAACTTTCGGACTTTCGGACTCTCGGCGAAGTGGCAGCAGTAGAAAGGGGGAATTAAGCAATGATTCAGCTAGATCGGACTGAAGAGATCTCTTTCACAGCTATCCATCGTCGTCGTCTTCGAAGATGTCGGTGCCTTCCTCAAGAGAAATGAATACTCGAACATCGACAAGCTAGATAGACGACAGAGACCGAGGATGCGAGCGAGAGGTGCTTGTTATAATTCTTCCACTCAAAGAGGTCTTTCGATGCTCCAATACAGACGCTGCGGGGCACGATTTTGGACATCCGAAGAAGCTGTGGTCTGTGTGCGCTTGCGAGCAACAGCGCTCAAAGAGGACAATAATAAAGCCGATAGACTGCGGAACGGGGACTTTTCGGGCTTCTTCAGAGTCTGTGAAATAACGAGGCCTTGGTGGTATTGAAAGGGCATTTATGGCAGCGGGGAGCGCACAACTCGGTCATTGTATGCAATCAATTACATCACACGGACAACAATTGGTTCCGGAACAGATGAAATCGGGAATTTATCTAGTTCGTAAATTGTTGAAGGATGGTTACGAAATGGGTGACGAAAAATCCTGATCGCCACGATTTTTCAACCATGGAATTTGAGTTGTAGTGCATTCGTCATGACGTATGTATTGGCACTAGTGATATGATATGCAAAGAAAAATATTTTGCTCCACCAGGCCGACATCCTTATGGCGTGTCCAGCCCATAGTGATCGCCTGATTTTTGTGGTATTGATAATTCCCTCATCCCAGTCACATGCACCTTGTTCAAACACAAAAAGGGCGTGGTTGGTCCGGCGAGCATAGTTAATTTTTCGTAAACCTTAACCCTTAAAGGCGCAGGGCGTACATTTTATTTTGAAACCGCTATATTTCAATGATGCCTTAATTTTTCCAGCTGACACTTTCACTTAGATCTAGGAAAATTGTAGTCCTCAATTTTGGAACTTGGAATTTTGGAAATTTGTAAATTTTGGAAGCTAGGGTACAAGCTTTGATATATATCTTTTTCTATAAAAGGTTTTATGGTTTTTAGTTAGTTTTTTACACAAATGATTATTGAAAAGTATAAAAATGGGTATATACAAATTTTTGGTGATGTTCTAGGTCGTCCATCCTGGAATTTTGACCATGGACTATGTCGCTATGACATCTGAGCATAGGACCCACATACATGAAACATGTCCAACCATGTTCAAAAAGAGTGGAATTATTACCAATCATCCATCTCCATTCATATCAGTCGTTCAAGTCTCTCCAAATTTACTTGGCGTTCCGACCAAATGGTCTACTAGATCAACCATGACTGGGCTGCGCAACGGAGCATACCCAAGCAGACTCAAAAATCTATACGAAGGATTAATAATATATTTCCGTTCATATATGATGTTCTAGATTCTCCAAATTGTGCAGGAGTTTAGATAGTTTGTTGCCATTAGTTCAATCAAGACTTTTGCAATGCCCGTAAAATTGTATAATGTCTTCGCTACCAGTGCGTATCGTTTTTGACCCATTTCCATTTGTATTTATTGTTCTAGGTGCTCCAAGTCGTTGTGGAGTTCAAGTAATAAAATCAATTCAATCAATCACAGCTATAATATTAGAACTATTGTAGCATACTCAAACAGACTCACGGAGGCTGTGTGCACAAAATGCTATCTATTTTTTCCGCATATCAAATATCCTATGTTCTCCAAATCATCCTGGAGTTCAGGTCAAATGATATACTAGATCAAACATATGACCCATTTGCCTTTGTAGTGCCGAATACCTCAACAGACTTAAATAGATTATAAGAATGGAATAGAGTTAATTTCCCTCCATATAAGATGTCTTAGGTTCTCCAAATTATGCTAAAGTTTAGATAGTTCGTTGCCATTAGTTAAAAAAAGACCAATATAATGCCACTAATCTCTCTGCTTATGTCATTGTCGCCGGTCACTAATGAGCCAAGAAACGTGAACTCATCGGCTACCTTGATTTAATCACCGTTGATCTGAACTCGTGATGGAAGTCTGAAATTGTCTTATCGTGAACCATGCTCCTTTCATGTATTTTGCTATCGACGCATTAACGACATGGGTTGAATCCTTCTAAGGGGTGAGTCGACAATTATTGCGACACTTTTGTTTGATTAGTAAATTGGTTTACACCTTAAATAAAATAGGAAGATTGTATTGCAATTTCGCATGATCTTGTTTCATTTTTCGCTATAAACCATCACTTGAAGACAATGTGCAACATTGGCTGTGGGGAAAAAAGCAACACATAAATTTACTTTGAAAAATTCAAGATGTGCGTAATGTGGTGAGTGTATTTGTTATGAATGTGTTTACTACTAATCTTAGTGCCACTCGTCAATCGCACACACCTGTATGGCCTGTTCATTTAGTAACATGCCTTGTGTACCAACATGGGAAAACAGTTTTTTAAGTATCATGCGGTTTTCTAAAGATAAGATTGGGTAGCGCATTTAGGGTAGCACAAATTTGTTTTCCACTTCCTCATCGTTTTCTTTTTGTCGTTCACCTCTCCTCTTCTGAAGTTCGAACTTCATCATAACCCAATCGACCTCACAAATCTGCGAACAGTTTGTCGGGTAGATTTCTTTCTGTATAGAATAGGCCGCATTTTGATTAGTGGCATAAAGCCAAAATGCACCAGAACAAGGGTTGTTGATCGTGAAAAAGCAGGTTTTTGAGACAATTAGTTTTATTAATCTCAACGTTTACTTTGCCCACGAATGGTTCACTTTGTTTATAACAAAGGTGCAATTGACCTACCAAATTAGGTACGATTTTCGACAGCTTCTTACAAATGTAACGGTCATTTACAAATAACTTGTTATTACCCGTGGAATAAACCTGTCGCAGACTTGCTTTGATGCGTCATAAATGGCGCAGTTTGTGTTTACAAACTAGCAGACACCGATAGTGTAGCGGAAAACGTGACTGCTACTTGGCACCCTAGTGGATCTGGGTTCAATCCCAATCGAGATTGGTGGGATTTTTATGAGGAATAAAATCCGTTGGTCCCGGCTCATGTGTTGATGAATGCAAATTTTGTGAGTTTTAGGAGGAATTTTAATTTTTTAAGAGTTTTTTCCACATGTTTAAGTCAAAATCAAGTTGCTGCAACCAATTAGGATAGATTTTTATTGC
This sequence comes from Aedes japonicus, assembly GCA_034211315.2. Lineage (NCBI taxonomy): Eukaryota > Metazoa > Arthropoda > Insecta > Diptera > Culicidae > Aedes > Aedes japonicus. The sequence continues at coordinate 144,393 of JASCZW010005648.1, forward strand.
TTGAGTATTTACTTTTTGTCTACCTCATAACTAGTGAAATGCTATTTGACATTAACAATGCACATTCCACAAGGAGAAACCAGAAAAGAGCCAGGGTAAAGCTCAATAATCTTCAATAAAAACGCTTACCAAATCGAGTCCATCTATTATTTTTATTCGAAAAATTTAGATATTGTCAACAGTGCAACAAGTTATGCTGATCTGAGCTGACACAGCAATGACGGAAAGTGAAAATAATATTGAACAGAACTATTGATTTCTACGCCTAAAAAAAATATTTCCACTGTCAATCTCAGCCAGACAGTCGAGTAGATCAGAACAGAGCGAAAGAGGTCAATAGAAGTGGAGCATACAAAGCAAATACATTCTTAACCAGTCCATCATTCTCATCCAGTTGGCCTAGTCAAGGGTCATAGGGACACCAGAATGAGGTTAAATTAAGAACGGCATATAATCGCTCTTATCTTCGTTCTCAGCCAGACAGAAAGCGGCACTGAAAGACCGGTTGAACCAATCAATTAAATGGAAGCCAAAAATAGCATAAGAGGGCCTGAAAATCACTTTCATCGTCATTCTGTATGATAGTTGATCGTAGCTTGGAGCGCAGTAAGAATGAACTTACCAGAACGCTTACCATGCCGCTTCTCTTATCATTCTCAACAAGAATATTGAGCTGTGAAATTGTAACAAAATGATCCATTCCTAAAAACAACTTTCAATTCACCCAGAATCTGCATAAAATGCTAGAATTTGGTTACTGTTACTGTTAGCAGTTAACTTAAAGCATTTTCTTTAGATAGGCCAAAAATGCTGATCTTTCCATCGATTCTTTCTTTTTTATCCAAATATTTCTAGAGGAAGGATGAAGAAGAGATAAACAGGATTCTTCCTCTTTTTGAACGCTATACTGTGCATTGAATAGAAAGTGCTAGCAGGAAATGTTGTAAATACCGTGATTAATGAATTAAGAAGTTTATCTGAAAGTAATAAGACTTATGATACTGCATTGAACGTACTTATAAATACTGAATTTGCAATGATTGTGTTATGCTCACGTGTGTTTGTATGTACCGCTGTGCTTTGTTTTTAACGACTAACCCACGAGTGACTCTAAAAGTCCTAAAACAACCAGAAGCTCGTTTCATGTCGTCAGCAGTCAGACTGATATTAGAGAAATCACCTAGGAGCTCCACTTCTCGCGTGGGTAGGTAGACATAATACTCCATATGTAAAGATTTGTGGTCACACATAATATTTGCTTATTCAACATTCGGCACTTCTACAATTGCTTTATCAATCGCTGTTTGTGGTTTAAAATACCAGAATACTTTCGGAGTATTTCTCTTGTGACGTTGAGACTCCTTTAGTGATGATAGAATGTTGCCAACGCCTCTACTCCATTTATGCTACCAGCTTACAAACGGCTGTGGACGAAAAATAAAGACCTATTCATTGAAGGCAACTTAACTATCGAAAATAACACCTTCCATACCGCCCACCTTTGCAAACGGGTCCGCTATCTCATTGCCTGAAATCAAACAATGGGACACAAAAGCGATGATAAAATAACGCGAAGATATATCACTGTACTCAATTTAATTAATGTTTGCCAAAGTCGGAGTTGTTTTTTTTAGCTGGTTCATGTTTAATAGTAACATTTCCAACAACCTGTTTAATTAATTCTAATCAGGTCCTTAATTTTTTTTTACACGATAGACAAGGTACCTTCGCGAATATAAATTCTTGCTCTTTTTGTTATAGAAGCCTTTCTTTCTGTTGTCCTGATGCTTTAGTGTTCATCATACTGCTGCTTTCATCCATTTCGGCAGGAAGACCCGAGCCTTTGCAGTATCCGTTGACATTCTTGAGCAGTATTCTGGATTCTCGAGAACGGTCCAACAGATCCATTTCTTTGCTCTCCAAACTGCGTTTCTTGTCCCGAAAGAAAATGATTTGGTTTATTTTCGTTTCTGTACCGTCCATTATTACAAAGCGATAGCATCGGTATATTTCCATCCGCTCGCTTGAAGTTTTTCTCAATTTCTCGCGTGCAAAATGGCACGCTTAATTCATTTTTGCACTGAAAAACATTCGTAAATATGTTAGCAAACTTTAAAATGTGTTAGTTTCCCAGTTTGGTGCGATACAAAAGGAAAATCAAGTGATTTAATTTTGATAAAACAGTGACATTGACTGCCATTCAAAGTATGGCAAAGAACTAGCAAGAAACTCGTCTCACTTTGTGTACATCATCCTTGTAACTGTTACTGCAGTACACCTGGTATGCTATGTTCAAGGCTACACACAAAAGTTGAAAAGGTGGAAAATAATGTTATTGCAGTTTTTGCAATCAATTCATGAGAACTCCGCATAAATTCGTTGATACATAATTTCAAGCGTTTGCCGATGTTGGCGTGGTTGAGCTGGGGTTAGATCAAGGCAGGAATGGTCCGCCATTAGAACTTGTGTTAAAATTAGAAGTTATGTTTTCAAAACTACTAATTGGAAATTGATTTCCACCACATGTGGTCTTAAGGGAGTGTAAAAACAGAGGTTTAGGATCGCTTTAACTTTTCTGTCCCATTGGCGCTATTTGAGCACGGTCAAGGTCGCATTCTTTTGCCAGTCAAGGTGTCGGATCCGTTCCTGCCTTGACCTACCCCGCATGGGGATGTGTGACAAAGGATTGTGTATTTGCTTCGAAATACAGCTTAACAAAAGCATTACACTCAATTTCAAACTACTTCTTTTCGATTTCACTGCCTGCCGAACGCTATCGGACCTATTGATACCTACTCTTCACATTTTTCATAGTCATGAGTCGTTAAGTAATGTCCAGGTAGTGGAGTCTGTGGTTGTCACCACCTCCATTTCCTCACAAATAGGCCGACGGAAAAAAAAAGTAAAAAAAAATGACGATGGGAAGATATTTCCAATTACAAAACATTATAAGTAATAATTTGCAGAGATAAGCTTAATGAGACGCTCGTTGAACTGGCTGTAATGTCAGCCTGTCAGTCAATTACAATGGGTCTATTAGTGAATGCAACTTCATCAAGGATTTTTTTGTATTATTTCTTCGAACAAGGCATTACAATCACATATAAAAGTTAATCATATCACATCTTAATTATTTTTTCAAGGTTTCACTAACGAAATACTAAAAAATAAGTTGTTCGTATTTAAAAAATAAACAGTGACAAACAAAAATTCACTCTTCAATTAACTCCAAAACAGATATATCAAAGTAAAAAAAAGTGTTTTGAATATAAATGTGTCTTCCTTTGGCCTTGAGGACCTGTGCTTCAGCGTTCTCCTCACCAGGTTCTTTAGATTTTGTGGATCAAGCTCTTCCCAGGTGCACTCCAGGGTTGCAAAATTTTTATTTATATTTATAACACCATTTTTGTTTACTTTGACATCGAGAATGGCCCAAAAATTCGAAATGGGGTTGATTTCCGGGCTTTGTAGAGGCCATTCCTGCGGTTTGATCTGGCAGTATGCTTTGGGTCCTTTGCTGAAATACGAACTTCTCTTCAAAGTTTGTCTGGATCAGAGAAGTACGTGAGTACCCAAACGTGAACACGTGCTTACTTGGTTATTTTTCCGGTGAGTGTGTCTCGGGGAGATCGCGCTGACAGGAACCGTTGCCTAGCTACGACTATCGCAGTACTCACATCGCTAGCACCACCCGTCACCACGTGGTTGCCACAATCCACGAGTGATCTGTCTGGGGATAGTCTGCCTTTGCCAGAGCGTATCACCCTGCCTCACGTCCCGGGTAAAGAATGAACAACCAGTCCCGATAAGAGTCCAGCAGCATAGAGCACATCTTCAACCTCACCAAACAGATGCAAGAAGTCCCCGTAAGGAGCGCCGTAACCTCACTGCAACAGGTCGTATCAGTGACCCAAGTCCATCTTCCGTGCATACTGAAGGGTCCCTACAATCGGTAGTCTACAGACAAAACTCAGCATGTGACGTCTCGGGACTAGCAACAGCGAAAGCGTCGTATTTAGCATCTCCGGTACCCAAGGCGGGCAAGCCAGGTCACCAACAATCGCCGAAACCTGTTAGTACCTGAGCCGGTTTCTAAGTACCCACACGAACACACCACCCGCATTAGAAGGGCCTAGAAATTGTATTGGAAAGGTAAGACAGGGGAAAGGGAAACTGAGAGTAGAAGGACTCACATACAGGGTAAACACTGTGAGCATAACGTCACCAGGAGAAGGTATTGAGATGGGAATGGCCCAAAATGAACCCAACAGCTATAGACTTTAGAAATTTGCATTAAATGTTTAAATTAAAATTTTACTGCATGTGGACTTAATAGAAGTTTAAATTATTTTTCAATAAATGCTAAATTCTTCTTTCAATTTGGTAACTCAACACGGAATTTGTGGTGACTGAATTTGGGGAATCTCTTGGGATAAGGAATTGGAAGAGAAAATTTTGGAAGCATTGGACATCCTTGAAGGTGGATCCTACTGTAGGGTTTAACTAAGAGTAAGCAGGGCAAACCAATATTGAGTTCTGTCAGACGACTCTCGTCGTCTGGCGCATAAGTCAGTATTTGGAGGTCCTTATAGGACCCTTCTTACAAATAAAATCAATGATTTTCCAAAATTTCTTCAGGTACTTCGGGTGGGCAAAAGGAGAAAGATTTGAACTGAACTAAATTAAGACAAATGTTCAAGATATATCAAACAGGAAAAACATTGAAAATATAAAATTCTTGCATGATTCTCATTTTTATGACCATATACTTCGCTGACAAGATTTTTCATTCACCCTGTAGAGAGCTTAAGAATACACTTAGCACGTTAAGGTACCATTAATTCAGAATGACTGTTCAGGATTTTGGCGCTCATACTTGAGCAGTTGAGAGAAAATAATTGAAATTACTGCGCAAAAATATGCTACCTAAAATTGGGTGTTTTTGTTCATTCATACTTCTGTCACTTTTACTGATATATTTTTAGTTCCTTGCTTATCGAGATTTTCAGCCCCGATCTGGTTTATCTCCCGGCGTAGTCATTCAAAAACTGTTGGGTATTTTCCTACCTTGTCCGGGGTGCATTCTGGCGAGTAATAATTAACTAATTTAAATACAAACCTATTTAAAGCATATCGTAGTCGTAGTCATAGTTTGATTGCTGATTTACTAGATTTAATCATAAAATGCAAAAAATCTCAAACTTAGGATATCGTTTATAATTATGTTTCTGAAGATTTTAAACTTTTAGATAAAATTGATCGTTTGAAAATATTAACCATACGCTCTAATCCCCCTCATCAAACACGTAAAACTCATATAAAACACCCCTCGTCAATTAGGGAGCTCTTCGTCAATCGGTATCGCACTCGCATCAGCCGAAACCAATCACGTCCCTGTTTATCGGAGGCAATTTTCCCGACTCCACATCACCCCCCGGGGGCGACGATAAAGGGGCTCATAATACCCATCAATTTGCATGCTCCGAGTCGTTCGAAGCAGTAGCGCATCTGAACTGCAGCAGCCACTTCGACTACCGACCGACCGACCGACCGAGCGACGGTGAACGACGGATTGCTCCAGGGTTCCGCCAGTTAATCATGCGGCCCCATCCATCTTCCCAGTTCAAGTAGCTGAGGCTGTTTCGCAGCGATTTTCCCACCATTCCCCATCAATGGATATTATTTTAATGCATGTAAAATTGTGACAAATGTGAGAATTAAGCCCATATTCCCCACCGCATTCCCCATTATAATAGAGGGAGGGGGGAGGGAGCGAACCGATGGTTGGTGACTGATACGACGAGGCGTGTACGGAACGAAATGGCAAAACCGATTGAAAAATGAAAACAAAAACAGAAAAAAACGTGAGAGAACTCGTCGCAGACAAGACATACGCGTCACATTATCGCTATCAGGGTAACATCTCTTCCTCCAGTCAAGTCAAGAGCCCGGCGCGACGGAGTTCACTTCGCTGCGAAGGCTTGGGACAGAGGAGGAGAAAGAGGGATCTCGAAACACAGCGCTCGATCTTGATACTGGGAGGAAATTTATGTTGAAAACCTGAATTAAGATGCCGGCGAGCGGTGGGGGGATTGGGACGACGCGCGGGAGATGAGGATTATATGAGCTAATAAAGTTAACACCTAAACTGAAAATGTTACTGTTATCTGCACTCGCCGGGATGGGACGGAGCTAGCTTTAATTGAGGCACTTGTATGTCGGTAAATGAGATAAAAACACACCAGCAAAGAGCGATCGTTTCTAGGAATCACGGTAAAGATCGTTCGTTCTTCTTCCCGATCGGGCCGTTGACAGTTGACCATACGAAATCCCAAGTCACGGCTGAGCGCTGTTCTGACTGCGTGATTCCATCGTTACAGGTTCGATTTCAATTACCACTTAATTTAATTTCTCTGCTTCCCTCGTTGAGTCTTGTCGTGGCTCGTTGAGGACGGCCGCAGCGATTCCCCGCCCTGTTTTTTTTTCCAACTCGTCCGAACTCATCTCATTAGCTGCGTTTCGATTTGGTGAGCGTGATATTTGCATATGTACGAATGGGACCACTCGGTGGAGCGATCGAGTAGGAGGAAGGCACACCCGCAGCGGATATCAGTTTCCAATATACAATTCAATGAACGCGCGTGAGCGTGAAGAAGCCAACAATCGAAGAACCATCGACGGACGAGGAATTGTGTGAGACTTGCCGTCCATGATAATCTGCGTTACTTCGGATGGCTTCTCTTTCTGGCTCATGCGTTTCCAATTCTGTTTTCGGAAAGCACATTTGCAGAAGTTGTGACTGCCATATTTCTTTCAATTAGCTCTGCTTGGCCATTAGCTCGCTGGAACGACCGAGAGTGGCGAGCTCAAATTCAATTTACCCATTTTGCCAGGCGACATCGATCAAATCAACCTACGTTCGGGACCAGAGGAGAGATGTGATGGGATTGGAAAATTCGATTATCACTATAACGGACTTTTGCCACTTGAGTCCGAGACCCGAGCGAGATGATCATCATCACTTCATCAAACACTGTGTGTTTGAGGATCGATTGCGATGAGAGAGCAGAGCTAAATGACTAGAAAATTCGGTCAATTGCTGCTTCAAATCGTTTTCCTTGTGCCTTTTGAAGCACGCACAGATTTTTTTTTTCGGTCGGTGATCCAGCAACATAATAATCCGATCCGATTCTCAGGTATTGTTTGAGAAAACATCGAGTGAACGAGATCTCCAGCTCGGGAGTGTGTGGAAGGGGGCAAAGCTGAGTGTGCCTAGGTGATCGGATTCAAATGAAATCACGCTTATAATAATAATAGAGTGAGCTAGCAATCGATCGCCCCGAGCGCGCTAGGATGATGGAGCTGCTCATACGGAGTCTGTAATCAAGCGCTACCAACAAAATATGTGTATGAAATGCGGATCGATCGCACCTACCTACCTCGGCTGTGTGGCGTGCCGGACCCTGCTGTAGGAGCTCGGTGCGAACAATAATAACAAGCTTGCCTTTTTGTATTATTTATCCAACAATCGACGAGGATCGCGCGGAAGATCACGCGGAGGCGAACCCGTTGGTTGGAGGGAAGGATGAAGAGGGATAGAGAGGTAGAAAAAAGGCTCCTTACTTCGTGAGGGAGGTCTCCTCTGCCTAACATGGGGAAGAGAAATCATTTCGATTATGACTGTTTTCTTATTGCCTCGAGATTTGGAGATTCAATCCGGACGATCATGCTGACGCCATTACGCGCGTTGGTGATCTGTTGAATATGGATAAATTTAAAGATTACCAGGAAAATTGATAAAAAATATCTCAAATTAGGGGGACTAGCCTATTCTAGACAAGCTGAGTCCACCCGTTTATGAGTATTTTCGAAGCATCGTGTACACGTTTGACGTTTTTGTTATTAATTTTATTTATTTCTTTATGTATTTCGTGATAAATAAATAATCCTGATAAGGTACACAGAAAAAACATGAACTTTAGAAATAGCGTATTCCAAAATATCATACAAAACTATATCGTGCAATCAAATATCTCCAGTCTTCATGTGAGCGAATGGCCATGCACATAAATAAAACATTAGATGGCGTTGAACTGTAAATATTTTTTTGGAAATATACATTATTTGACAGTTCTGCGATGTCAATTTATTTCTACACTTAATTTATTTATTTATTTGACAACATCTTCGACACAAATGTCGCACAGACTGGTTAATCGACACTCTTAGTTCTATACTTAAAAACTACTTTGCTAACATTAAAATCGAAACAGTCACACACTTCATTGAAACGTCTACAACATATATCCAGTGGATTGATCAGGCCGTAATTTGTTCGATGGCTGGGGATCCACAGCAGTTGCCGACTTCGGAGCTGACGAGTAGGTACATAAAACTTCATATTTTCGAGAAGACTGCTACAGTCGATGTTGCACTTAAGCAGGTCGAAAATGAACAACCTTTGTAGCATCACTCCACGACTCACCAGCGGTTGTAAATCGAGGAGTGCGCATCGATGTTCGTATGGCGGTAGGTTCACTGGGTTGTTCCATGGCAGGCCACGTAGAGCATACCTTATAAAGCCCTTCTGGACTCTCTCAATGCGAGCTATATGGACGGCATGATACGGAGCCCAAACCTGCACTCCACATTCAAGTACACTGCGAACTAAAGCACAGAACAGGGCCTTCAGCGCGTGCACGTCTTTGAAATGGGCTGTGTTCCGGTGTAGGAAACCTGTTGTCACTGAGATGTGTTCGTTAAAGCGAAGTTTACTATCAAGTATGACGCCAAGATCCTTGATCGACTTGAGTCTTTCTAATAGTAAGTTGTTCAGGCCGTAGTCAAAAGATACAGTAGTCTGACATCGAGTGAACGGCATCTACTTTACATTTCGCTGCATTCATTTGCATTCTGTTCATTTCTGCACCAAGATGAAACACGTTCAATATCAGCTTGCAGTGCACCGCAATCCACAAGCGACTTAATCACGTGAAACAGCTTTAAGTCATCTGCATAGAGTAGTTTCCCAGACTTGAGCCTATCGCACATATCATTAATAAAGAGGACGAATATCAGAGGACCAAGATGACTGCCCGGCGGGACGCCGGGAGGAATATCAAATACATTCGACCTAGCATCGTGCACTTTGACAAAAGCTTTGCGCGCAGACAGATATGATTTCAGCCATTGAATGATCCAAGAAGGTAGTCCCAGGCGACCCAGGACACCGTTCGACATTTTGCACTTAGGCCCATTTCGGCACCTCTAAACCTTAACGAAAAAATCTGAAATTTTAGTATGTCATCTGATGGACCCTAAAGATCATTTTCCACATGGGAAAACTTGTGCCCGATTATTTTTTTCAAATAAGCCCCACCCTAATGATACATGGTCACTTACGAATACCAACTCAAGTAGCTTTCCGTTCGCGTTCAGAAGATCATTCACCTGATAGAGATCTGCTGACAACATAGACTCACCTAGGGCAAGCTTCTGTTCCGTTGACATATTAGTTGGCAAGTATCCCAAAATCTCTTAATCAAATCACCAGATTAAATTTGGTAGATTTTAGTCACCAAAGCATACGATTAAATCACGGGGGTCGGCTTGACTTTGAATTTGGTTGACTGATTCCACGTGCCTAGCATAGCTCTCAGAACAGCTGTTTGGTCGAAGATAAGTGCAACAAACGAATAAGGAAAATTGCGGAAAAACAACCCGAACAGCCGTTTGTTCCAGACTATCACAATCCACTAGATGTACGGCCTTGCAGTTCAGCTCCAATTTTACTGCAATCAGTACGCCACCACCTCTTCGCAGATTGCTGGTAGAAGCATTGCGGTCGCATCGATGAATAGCGTAGTTAAATGCTAATTCTGCGGAAGCGATTTCGGTGTGCAACCAAGTTTCCGTAAGAACAACAATATCGAAATCGCTGGCCAGCAGAGAGAGGAGCAGTGTGTTCGTTTTGGATTCTCAGTGGTGGATCAGAGGTGAAAGGGACGAATGAGGAGAGGGTGCTGGAATTAACGGCTTGCTCTAAACACACAGGTTTCTAAAAATTAATCGCTCTCGTGTTATCCTCGATGAACTCCCGGAACCTCGATTCCTTGCGGCCAGGACAAAGCGATCCATAGCTCTCGACTATATTTCGACGCCTACCCCACCTTAAACGAGAAACTCATTTTTGACTCGTAGGAAATGGCAGAGTTTCATTTGAAACTAATCGGACGCCATATTAGATCGTCGCTTGAGTGCTCACAGCCGTTGAATTTGAGAATTATCTACTCTCTGTTTGATTTCTATTTCATTTGTTTGAAAGCCTCCCCTTCCCCCTCTCCAGACAGTGGGAAGGGATCTCGAACCACCTATGACAAATATCCGGCCTAAAAGCCTCCACATGCCATTTTTGGTATTTAATTGAAGTAGTACTCGATTGATTCTCGAGTTTCGCAGATGTTCGTGTTCCATTTGTATGGACGCCCCCCCCCCCTCCTCTCCAGTTCAGCGAGGAAGGAGCTTCTGAACCATCATGAAGATTAATTC